>JAQQSW010005844.1:0-14087 GCA_028646575.1 Pseudocheirus occidentalis | reverse complement strand
GTCACACTGGGGCTACATCTTACCTTGCCCAAATCAAACAGTCCTGACCAAGGGGAAATCACTGATATATATATAGGGTCCCCCCAACTCTCAATGGTCAGGGATTTCATAATAAGAGGTTTACAGCAGGGATTGTCTAGTATACATTTTAACTCTTGTCCACAGGGAAACCTTGGAGGACCCTGTAGCCAATTTCCATGAGGAAACAGGAAGAAGATGGCTGGCTAGGGCAGAATGTGGGGAGGGGAAAAGATCAAGGGAGCCAAGTGAGGCCAAGTACAACAAGATGAGGAAACTGAGGCAAACAGGGTTAAGTGACTTACTTGTCTGGGGTGACACACCTAGTAAAATGTCTAAGACCAGATTTGAACTCATGAAGACGAGTCTTCCTGATTCCCAGCCCATTGCTCTGTCCATTGGGACACCTAGCTGCCCCACTTAAGGAACACAGGGTGATATATAAGCAGACTGACAGAGCCTGAGCTCAGATTGCAGGCTGGTTTTATGGTTGATGAAAGCAGCTTTTTGATTCTAGGAGAGCCCTGTAGTGGCTTAGAACGGGTTGGAAGAAAGTAAAATGCTCCCCCTGCAAGAAGTACTGATTGGGCTTCCTGCCCTTTAGCACCATTTACAGTCTCAGAAAGGGGGGAATTTCTCAAGAGTTTGCCTTGGTTGTCCTTTTATGTCCCCCATGACTTAAGAAGGAGAAACACAAGGGTAAAAGACAGGTTTTGCATTTGCTTTACTGTGAGTGGTGCTGATTGGAGAAAAGGCATTCCTGGATCAGCCCTGTGGAGAGAAAACATAATCTTTAACTTTTTGAAGAGTTGGCTAGGGGAAAGGCTCTTTTTTTGCAATCTGGGACTTGAAAGAGAGGAAACCCCTGAGGGGCTTACCAATGTTGACCTTTACTGCCCTCTATGGTTTGAGAAGGGGAAACCCCTCATAATCCATAGAGAATAGACCTAATTAGCTTGGCATATTGCAGATTCCAGTATGTAACACTGATATATTTTTTGCCAAAAAGGATAGGACGCTCTTAATAGCTATTAGGGGTAGCTATGTGCTAGAAAAGCTTGATACTGCCTTAGTGGACAAAGAGTAGTGGGGAAGAAAGAGGCTTTGCCCAGCAAGAGAGCTATGAAGACCAGAAAGTCCAGGTAGCAGAGAAATGATTTTGCCAAAAGGTGGTACAGACTGCTCTGTGACCAAGGACATCAAGGCTTGAAGTCCAAAGCTGTGAGTTGTCTGATTACATGGGTTTACTAACTCATGATCTTTTCTGTTAGGTTTCTACACTCAAATGACTACTCTTCTTCATTGATACTGCTTGATTTGGTGGAAGAGTGTGATCCAGGGTTATGAGTGGAATATTTTCATGATGCCTACTTTGCCTTCTATTGGGTATATGTTATGACTATTTTTGCTTTCGCTTTATACTTTAATAATTGTTTCATGTTTAAGATTTTGTGTAAATGGGAAGTGTGCCAATGGGGCTCAGGAGCTACAATATATTCCCCCCACTCCCAGAAGGATTACCTTTAGGATTCTGAGGAGTAGTAATTCCTATGTAGACATGATCCAACACCTCAAAAAGAGTCTAGGTGGGATGAACAAGCTAACTCTGGCTAAGAGAGAGAGAGAAAGAGAGAGAGAGAGTGAGAGAGAGAGAATAAGTGTGTGCGTGTGTGTGTGTGTGTGTGTGTCTAGGAAGAGTTGGGAGTCAGTGCCAACCTGGGCTGACATTATGGAGACCTTTCTCTGATTAATCTGTTTATGGACTATTAACTTTCATTCTTATTGTCTAATCAGCACACCTTGTTTTCTACTCATAAATGTTCTCAGCCATGTTTTTTTACACAACTTCTCATATGTCATTCACCGTACGAAATATGTTACAATCTCCTTATTTCCACCATGAATCTTTCTATTGTTCTTTGTGTCCCACTTATCATTCTGATTCTTCTGAGATCATGGTGTTCTGTAATTTGTAACTGCATTGCATCACTTAGAGGATAAAGATAAAAAGATGAGTTTTGGTGATAATAAGCCAATCATCTCCAAATTTTGCAAAAATGATCTAAGCTGACCTCTTTCTGCTTAATTTTGGGCCAAATCATTGTCCATAGTCAAGGCCTGTCTAAGATAGATATGAAGGTAATACCTGCTTTGCAAGGGTGTGTGTGTGTGTGTGTGTGTGTGTGTGTGGTAATGACCTGGATTCTCATAGACTACTACTAGGCTTCATAGCTTTCACTCTTCTCTCAATATAAGGAAATATGGCATAGCTTTGGTATGGGGAAACTCTTGAAAAAAGACCACCAAAGGAAAGAAAAAACACCAAGAGTGTAGAGGAGGAGGCTCTCCCCCAAAAGGGCTGGTAAACAAGGGCAGCAGCAACACTGGAACAGATAAAAGCTGCTGAGAGCATTTTTTTTTAAAACAGTAGTTTCTTCTCCTCAAGCCCACAGAGAGAAGTGATAGCTGAAGAGGCTGTAATACTTTTTTTTTAAATTAGGGCTGCTCACTTGGGCTTCTGAAGAACTGGTCTGAAAGCACATATGTTGTGGGGAAATGTGGATGACTGATAGGCTGCCCTGTTTTGTATGGGTGTGCCTTGATTTGAAATTGTTCATTCACTCTACTCAAGTCTGAGTTTTACTGACTTAATCTAACTTCTCTTAAAATTCTGTGGTAGGTGTCCATGTCCATTGCATCCATTTCTTTGTAGCATTAAAGGCTGGGATATGGTCCTGGGAACCACACAGGATACAGTGATTTTTTTCTACTGTAAGGCTGGGGTTCCAACTTCCAAGACTTTAAAGCATCTTTCTCTCTTACTGGGAACAGAATTATGAAACATTTTTATGTTCCATAAATAAGCCTCAAAGGCAGAATTAAAATGAACTCCTACCTTTCCTTGAGTACTACCATTGAACTATAAACCTAACCTTTTGTTTTGCCATGTAACTCAAGTGTCTGGCTTACAAAGAATGGAGGAGCTTTGGGGGTTCATGGTGACACCTGACATTACACATTGATAGAATAACTAAATTGTCCATCAGCTGAGCATTATAGCCTGGACAAAAGAGATTTTTTTTCCTCTACTTCCGTCCCCTACCCTCACACCCCCCAGTGTGTATTATTCAATGGATCTTTTTTTTAAATTCCTTTGGATTTTACTGAGTTTTTCTGGTGTTCTAGGTCATGATGCAATTATTGTGATGGTTAGTCTTTAACATTTATAGGTAGGCTTTGATTTTAATTTTTAAAATTGACCTATTTTGTTTTTTACACAGTAAACATATCTCAACAGATGCCCTCTATAATGGAGGTTCTTCACTTGGGGTTCCCCAAGGGTCCATGAATTTGGTTTAAAAATGTTTTGATAATTGTATTTCATTATAATTGATTTCCTTTGTAATCTCATGTATTATATGTTAGGTACTTAACATCATTATTCTGAGAAGGATTCCATAGTTTCATGGTATGGCCACAGGACACCATAAAACAAAAAGGTTAGGGACACCTTCTCATTAACAAATCTCTCTATGACACACATTCTTGAAAAGTTAAACAAAGCTGCCTAGCATTGTGATTACAATTGACAGGCATATAATTTTTTTACTTTTGTACTTTGCCTTTTGTTAATACAAAGGACTGATGTATACTTAAATTCTAATGATTTAATATCAACATTGTGATTTGTACTTGACTTGAGTTTTTGTTACCTCTTGGTATTGTCCTCACTGACATTGCTGTAGTCATTACGTATTATGATGCTCTTTTGACTCTGCTTACTTCATTCTGTATCATTTTATATTTCTTCCTATGTTTCTCTTAAACGTTCATATTTGTCATTCCTTATAGTACAATAATATTTCATTACCTACATAGACAAGTTTGTCCAGCCATTCCCCCTCACAGTTTGCTTACAGCTTTTTTTTCAGTTTTAGATTGTGCAAACAGAATGTTTGCACATGTGATTCCATTTTTAAAAAATTATTAAAATCTTTTGCTTTTACATCACCTACATTTCACATTTTGTTAAAAAAAAAAAGAGGGCAAAGAAAAAACTAAACGGTATTCTGAAAAAGGCTGCCATTATATACAGTCTTCCACACCCCTGGTACTCCATGTCAGCAAAGAAGTGGAGGAAGATGCCTTCTTATATCTCTTCTTTGGCCAATCTTGGGCATTATAATTTTGCAGTACTGAATTTCAGTTGTTTTTTTTCTTGTTTTTATGTCCATTGTCAGAGTCTCTGTATATGTTTTTTTTCCTGGTTATGCTTACTTCACTTTGCATCAGTTCATATAAGTCTTACTATGTTACCCTACTAGGTTCTGTATTAATCATATTCAGGTCTCCTTATATCACAGTAATATTAAATTCATTTATATTGTACAACTTATTTAATCATGTCTCAGTCAATGAGAAGAAACTTTATTTCCAATTCTATGCCATTATAAAAAGTACTACTACAAAGATTTTGGTTCACACGGATTTCTTGCTGTTGTTGTTCTTGAGGTATAAACCAGTATGTAACCAGGATTATCATGTTTTATCAATTTAGTGACTTTTCTTGCAAAGTTATGAATTGTCTTCTAGAATAGTAGGACCAATTCATAGCTCCACCAGGATTGGCTTAAGGTCTCTTTGTAGTTTTTCTTCAATTGTATCTGACTCTTTATGACCCCATCTCAGATTTGCTTGGCAAAGACAATGGAATGATTTGCCATTTCCTTCTTTAGTTTGATTTTACAGATGAGGACACTAAGGCAAACCAGGGTTGAGTGACTTGCCCAGGGTCACACAGCTAGTAAGTATCAGAGGCCAGATTTGAACTCAGGAAAATGAGTCTTCCTGACCCCAGGCCTGGCACTTTGTGCCATATAAGTCCCTCCTTCTCTATAGTTCCTTCAGCATTGAATTTTTCCAATTTTTACCAGTTTTGCTAATTTGATCAGTATAAAATAATAATTTAAAGTTGTTTCAATGTGGTTTTTCTCATATTAATGATTTGGAGCTTTTTTCAGTTGATAATTTAGATTTCTGATTTTGAAAACTGGTTCATAATTTGATAACATATATTAGGGAATGGCTTAATCTTATAGAATTGTGTCAATTACCTATAGTTTTAGGTGTCAGACTTATTAGGTGTCAGAGATATTTATGGAACATTTTTACCCATTTTATACATTCTTCTTCTTCTTCTAGTGACATTGATATTATTTATTTGTGCAAAACCTTTTTGATTTTACACCACTATAATGGTCTATTTTGTCTTTTAAAATCTTCTATATCCAAGGTTTGGCTACTAATTCTTTCCCCATTTATACTTATGGCATATATAACCTATTTTCCTTAAACTTTTTAATGGTATTTTTATATGAAATTATTTTTATCTACTTGCAGAATCCAGATGTGGAACATGATATGAAATAATCCAAACCTTTTTTCAAACTAAGGAAATCATGTTCTTGGATTTGTTAAATAATAGGCTGCTACCGCGAGCATTTAATTTTGCTCTAATTATTTTAGTCTACTTTTCTGACTGTGAAAATGACGTGGTTTGTGTATTTTCTTGGTAGGTAAACTCCCAGACACTTAATGAATTTTCTCATAATTTTAAATGGCAGTTCTCTTTCCATTTCTTCTTGGCTAATGCAAATCTGACTGTTCTTTCTGTTTACTTTATACTTTATCCCTGGTTTGAGTTTCAAGACCATAGTGCTTTCTTTCTTTAAAAAAAATTTTAATAACAGTTTATATAGTAGAGATCTTTTGTTCTTCAAATGGTTAATAGAATATTTTCGAAATCTTCTGGTTTGTGATTATTGTTCAGTAAGACTTCATTTTTGACTAGGGAATTTTATCTTTTCTATATTTTACTTGTATAGATTTTTATATTTCCTGTTTTGTTGATCTTTTACATTTAATGTTTATTGATAGTAGCCCTTTTAAAGTTTTTAGTTTTGGTCCATATAATTTGATATAGTATCTCCCAATAGTTTTTCAATTTTCTATTTTCTATACATTTTTCTTCTTGATTTTTGATATTGGTATTTTTCATATTTAAAAAATCATATTGGCTAATGGTTTATAAGTCCTAAACAGTTTGATTTTTTGCTTTTACTTTTTTCTCCCTTATAATTTAAAAAAATTTTCTTATTTTATACTCACTTTGGGATTGTCAATTTATTGGTTTATTTTCTAGCTTTTAATATCACATACCCAACCACTCTCACTTTTTTGCATAGGTAGGGGATTATCTGGGTGTTTTTCTTTTTTGTAAGGCATAGTTCATTAGGTAGAGAAGTCAAGTAGAACATGTTCCAAAATAAAGATGATATGAAAATAGAAGATATAAATTAAACATTATTTTAAAAATTAAATTTCATATTCAATTAGTCCATATATTTTATTTTTAAAAATACAGATGCTGAGGAATATAAATTTTCCTGTGACTAGTTTTAAATCAATTTTGACATATCTTTATTCTTTCTAATATACTTTTTGAATTGTATGCTCTTTCTATGATTTGTTCTTTGATCCACTCATACTTTGTGATATTATTATTGAATTTCCATTCAGATCATGGGGTCATAGATTTAGAATTGTGAAGAACTCTATAAGCCAGCGCTTTGACTCCTCTCTTGAGGAAACTGAGGCCCAGAATGATCAGGCAAATAACAAGTGGCACAGCTGAGATTTGAACCCAAGTCTTCTGACTCAAAATCTATTGCTTTTCCCACAAATTTCACAGAACTGGATCCAATTCTGTTTGTATTCAGTCAAAGGGCTGCACTTGAAAACCTAGAGGGCCACATGTGACCTCAAGGCCACAGGTTCTCCACCCTTGCTTTAAACTATCCCCACCTTCTACCTTTCCTTTTATTGTAGAGGGCAATACCACACTCTCCCACTCCTTTAGGCTCATGACCTAAGAATCATTCTGGATTCCTCACCCTCTTAATACTCCCCCACCCCTCATATCCAGTTTGTTACCAAGGCTTGTTGATTTAAACATTTCTCTTCTATACCCTCTTCTCTCTTCTGATACTATTACCAATCTAGTGTAGGTCCTCATCATCTTATCCCCAAATTATTGCAATAGCTTCCTGGAGGGTCTGTTGGTCTTAAGTCTCTCCACATGCCAATCCACCCTCCATTTATCCATTAAAATGATTTTTTTAAAGTGCAGGTTTGATCATGTGTGAAGCCAAGCATGAGCAGCTTTCCAGAGGACTGCTGCTGTACATAGCTCTAAGGTTCTGATCATCTAGTTTAGTGAACTCTCTATTTATTCAGTAATAAACTAAGACAAAACATTCACAGAAACCAAAGTACAACATTCACAATGTTATAACATAACAACTTATCACTAAAGTGGCCACGTATTTTTCAACAAAGTGGTCACATAGTTTTAAGCAAAAGATATTGGTCAGTAAGTCTTTAACTCAAGTACCCTTAAGAAACAAGTCTCTATAAGGGACACAAAATACAAAGGTCAAAGTTCTCTACCCCAGGTCACATTGTCTTAATTTCTCAGTCAAAAAGTCTTCTTTCTTCTTCATTGGAGATTAATTTCCAATCATCCTTAACTCAATCATCTTTAAGAGGTACAAGGTACAGAGTACAAAGTTCTCCTACCCCTAGGCCACAGTAAATCATGATCTTCTCAGTCAGAATTAAGTATCCAAGGAGAGATCTTTTTATTCCATGGTTCCTCTTCCAGGATCCCAGCTTTTGCCTGAATTTACCCAACTGTCACCTGGATTCAAAGGTAGGCAGCTCTCAGCTCTTCATCCATCTTCTCATCCAGTTCCTGTTCCATATTGAAGCTCACAGTGTCCAGTCCACCTAAAGTCCTTCACAGTTTCTGTTTCTGGGAAGACAAAGCTTAACAGAGCCAAAACAACATTCATATACGTTGTTAGCACCATCATCCATCCATTATCTGCCTGTGAAATCAACACAGGCCCACCAACAAGGTCTAAGAACTCAACATACATCATCAGTATGGTTCCCAGGACCTCTGAAACCTTCCTCCAAGACTTTTGTAAACAGACAACAAGAAAATGCTCTTTCAGGGTTTCTAGTAAGGTCCCAGGGCTTCTGTACAAAGTATCACAACAGAACAGACAAATAGAGTGCCTGACCTCCATGACCATTCCCCTTCTCTGTTCTGCTCTCTCCCAGTTTGGGTTTCTCCTTATATATGATCATTAGCTCCTCCCTGTTCCACCCTTTCCTGTTGCATCAGTAAGTTGCTTACTGTAGGATTCACAGGTTCTGTTTCTTAACAAAGACTTTATATAATCAGGGCAAGGCTCAAAGACACTGGAACTGAAACAAGGTGCTAAATAATTAAGTAGCTGAAATAAGGTGCTAAGTACTTCTTTGCTTGCCATTACATCATGTCACTTTTCTACTCAGTAAATTCCAGTGGCTCTTTAAGGCTTTCAGGGTTAAATACAAAATGCTGTTTGGCATTCAAATCCCTTTATAAGCTTTTCCCTTCCTACCTTTCCAGTATTCTTACAACTTCCTAAGACATATCCTTTAACTGGCCTGGTGATTCCATTAACAAGACAGTCCATCTTTCAGCTCTGTGCATTTTCTCTGGCTGACCTCAATGTTCAGAATGCTCTCCCTCATCTGCTTTCTCTACTAACCTCCCTGGCTTCCTTCAAATTCCAATTAAAATCCTACCTTTTACAGGAAATCTTCTACAATATATCTTAATTGTAGTGCCTTCCCTCTGTTAGTTATTTTCTATTTATCCTATGTATAACTTGCCTTGTATATATTTTTATGTTGCCTCCCAATTAGATGGTAAGCTCCTTAGTGGCAGGGACTGTCTTTTTCTTCTTTTTGTATCCACAGCGCTTAGTTCAGTGCCTGGCACATTCAATAATTATTTGTTGATTAAGTGACTGATTAACTTCTATATTACCTTAAAAAAATAAGTGCAAAATAACATTAAGCTTGTTTTGCTTGATACATTCTGACCCCAGTTTCTGTCTTCATATGTCTGTAGTTTTCCTCTGCTTCTATCTCCTTCCAAGCTCACACTTAGGTCCATGATTTTACATTTGCTGACAGTTTTTTTTATAATTCCCTTGCCAAGGGAAATATATAATTCAATAACACTTTTCTCTTTGATATGGAAGGTCTTGGCACTTGGTAACAATATGTCTAGTAAATTAAATGTGGTTCTCCTGCCTGCTGGTATCTTTTGGATTTTATTGTTCTCAACTTTTACATCTGTTTCCAGTATTTATGGGCATGTTTTTGGTATAATTTTTTGGAATATAGCACTCAAGTCCTTTGTTTCATAATGTTTTTCCCCTCGTGAATCCAATAATTCTTTTATTGTAACACTGAGCTTTGTCTTTAAGGTCAGGTGTTTTTGTATGTAGTGATATAAAGTATTCTTCCAGTTATTGTCTTTTCAATCTATTTTTTATATTTTCCTTAGAACACTGAAATTTTGAGTTCTATCTCTGCTTTTTTCTTCCAATTATTGTTTATAAACATTTTTCAAGTCTGTATTTTAAGTAGAATTATTCTAATTCTAATAATTCTAATTTACAACCTTAAATATTTCTTAAATTCTCTTCTTGAATACCTAAAGTGTTCTGGAAATTCTAGTAGTTGTTCCATTCTTTTTGATAAGGATCTATTTGTTATTCCAATATTCTTTTTGTATGTTCTCTTATTATATTTGGTACACTTAATGCTATTTTGATCTGAATAAAATATGAACACTTGCATCAATTCCTCACTCCTAATTATAGCCATACCTCAAACATCCTTTCCTTGTTCTCTCTAGTCACAGGGGGGAAAAAAAGTAAAACTTCTTTTTGCTAAGGCTACCTCTACCATTTGTACTTTTGCTTCTTTCTCTTTTGTGATATCTTGTTCTTTTACAATTCTCCAACTTACATAATTTTTATTGGCTTTGTTGCCTTAGTCTTAAAACATATTAAGGTCTACCCATTCTAACAAGAATAAGACATTGATCCCACTTTTCCTCAAACTACTATTCTTTCTCCTTCTCTTTTACTGTTAAAATTATCAGAAGAATAAACTACAATTACTACCTACCTCTACTTTTCATCCATTAATTCTTCAAGCCCTTGCAATTTGACATCTCTTCTGATGATTGGACTCAGACAACTCTATATAACTAATTATCAACAAATCTAATAACTTCCCCTTTTGAAGTCCAAATGCCCTTGACTTTTCTGCATTATTTAAATGGTTAAATTTAAATTTAAATTGTTAAATTTAAAGTCCCTTCATATCTTTGTCTCCCTCACTGATTCCTCCTCTTTCTCCTGCCCTATATACATTGGTTACTTCACATTTTTGTCTTTGGTCCTCTTTTCTCTCTATAGTCTCTCCTTTAGTGAGATGATTATAACTTCATTTTCTTTAATACCTTGGCATAGATGACTCAAACATCTTAATTTTGAATCCTAATCTATTGCTAAAGTTATAGGTCCTATATTTTCAAGTCCTTCTTTGATATCTACATCTTGATGTGCTGTTGGTGTCAAAGTCAACATCTCAAACAGAATTAATCATTTTTAGCCCCAAGCTTTCCTTTTCTATTTATGCTTTCATCTCTCTAGTCACCTAGGATTGAAATCTTTCCCTTTCTTTCAGGCATCTGTCTTCTGATTCTTCCATGTTCATTCAGCTCCAAAAATGCTTAGTTGGAATTAGAGGATTTAGGAGTTCTAATTAAGATGGCAGCAGGAAAGGATTGAAAGGAGCCTTGCTGCTCTATCCATCTACTCTGGCCGTGATCTAAAAATGGCACCAGATTAAAAAATTATGAAGAAATCTAAAGAGAAACATTAGAAAGTATCTTCATCCAGCCCAATACTGCACAAAAAAGACAGCAAGAAGTCATCATGCTGCAAGATTTGTCCTTGTGGGAAAGTCAACACATGCTCAGGTGAACAGGTCAAAATGCCAAGACAGTGCCCCAAATTAAGATATTCCAGTGGGAAGGGAAGATGGCAGGCCTTGGCAGTGCCCCAACCAGGGAAACTCCAGGGTAGAAACCCTTAACAACACTCTTGCCAGGGTCAGCCACCTACAGGGTTTTGACCGAGAATATTGAAAGCTGCCACTGCTCTGAGCCCAAAAACACCAGGAGAGGTTAAATCCAGTGGCAAGAGCACATAAAACTGTGTAGAAGATGGAGTTATTGAATTAGAAAAGAGTACATTTAGACTAGAACAGAACTTATTGAACGACCAAACTAAAAAAATAGTTATTAATGGTTCTGTATCAATGTAACAGGAGATCTCCAGTGGAGTAGTCCAAAAACCTGTGCTTGGCCCTTTGCTGTTTAGTATTTTTATCAGTGACTTGGAGAAAGGAATAAATGATGTGCTTATTAAATTTATAGATGACACAAGATTGGGAGGGATAGCTAACATTTGGATGGTGACAGGCTCTCAATGAATCTTGACAAGTTAGATCACTGACTGAATTTAATTAGATGAATTCTAGTAGGGTTAATTGTGAAAACTTTTACTTGTGTACCAATAACCAACTTTATAAGTACAATATTGGGGAATCATGGATAAAGAGCAGTTGTTCTGAAAAAGATCTGGGGTTTTAACTGTACTAGAAGGTCAACGTGATTCAATGATATCATGTGTCATCCAAAAAAGCTAATGTAGTCTTGAACTGCATAAAGAGAGGTGTAGCTTCTAGGAATAGAGAGGTGGTAGTCTACCTATACTGGGCTCTTGCCAGACTTTATCCTGGTACTGTATGCCATTTGGGGTGTCATCACATAAAAAAGGATATTGATAATCTACAGAACGTCCCAAGAAGGGGTGCCTGGATAGTTAAGTGTCTTGAAGTCATGTGACATGTGGAATGTTTATCCTGGAGGCATATTTATCCTGAAGAAGAGAAGATTCAAGGCAGATATGAGAGCAATCCTCAATTGTTTGAAGGACTCTTCTGTTGAAGAGGAGTCAGATTTGTTCTGTTTGTCCCCAAAGGGAAGAACTAGAAGCAGATCATGGAAGTTACAAATAGTTCAATTTAGTATTAATGCCAGGAAAAGCTTGCTAACCATTAGAGCTGTCCTTAAAACAAAGGGGATTGTCTAGAAAGTTGGTGAGCTCTCCTCTCTTGGAGGTGTGTCATGTAAATGTGGATGACTTGCCTGGTAGATTACAGCGGGAGTTCCATTTCTTCAGGCATTTACAGGGCTGTCACATAGAGTGTTAGAGTTGGTGTGCTTAGACACAAGTAAATGGCTCACCTGTAGCTCCATCAAAGATGCCATAGCATGTACAGTGGCCACACCCTAGTAAAATTGTCTTGACAGATGGGCTAAACCAGGTTGAGGGTAAACAACAGGCCTCAAATTCAATAGTGAATTTTAGGGAACGTCTACCTCAACCATTTAAAAACTTCCCCTAGGGGCGGCTAGGTGATGCAGTGACTAAAGCACTGGCCCTGGAGTCAGGAGGACCTGAGTTCAAATCCAGCCTCAGATACTTAACACTTACTAGCCATGTGACCTTGGGCAAGTCACTTAACCCCAATTGCCCCTCCAAAAAAAAAAAAAGCATAAAAACTTCCCCTGTTGGAATGGGAGGATGAAAACAATTTGTTCCATAGCCATGAAGGCAACTGAAGCAGGTGCTGTGGAGTGCTTAGAGATTGGTCAGATATAAAAAATGCCAATGTCATTTACTACAACCTAGGCCATCACCAGTGGTCCCAATTTTTGCCTTGCCATCGGACTTTGATGACTCTGGAAGAGCGGGTGAGGCTGATGACTTTGTACCACTCTGCCTCACTTATATACAATTCAAGTCGAGACATCACCCATCATACTTCATCTTTCCCTAACATTGTAATGTCATTGGTTCTCTTTGAAAGGACAAATAAGAACAACAGCTTAGACACAGAGTATAGAACCAGGCACAGTGGTGGAAGTGCAGAGTAAAGGTTAGACCTAATAGAAAGAAAAAAACCTCCTTATTATAGTTTTATTAGTTATTAATTAAACAATTAGTTATTTAAAAGGCGAATGAACTTTTTTGAGAGATCTTCAAGTGAAGGCAGGCTCCTTGCCAGCTATGATGTAGAATGGTTTCTTGTTCAAGTATGGGTTCAATTTGATGGCCTCTGATGTGTCTTACAACTGACAGTTTGTGATTCTATGAATATTGAAATCACCTCCCAGTTGCTCTTTCTCTCTCCAGTACCTTGCCTTCCCAATCTATCTTTGACACAACTGCTTGTGTAATCTTCCAGAGGTGCTACTCTGATCACATCACTCATTTACTCAGAAACCTTTAGTGTCCCTCTATTAACTACAGAATAAAGAACAAATTCCTTATCCTTGTGTTCAAAGACCTCCATAAAATGTGATCTCTTCTCCATTAATATGACTCCAACTTACCTTGACAGTTTTATCTAATATCATTTCCCTTCATGCACTCTGTTTCAGCTTGCTGGAGCACTTTCTATTCTTTTTGCTCATGATGTCTTCCAAAACTGCAACTGACTTTTCACCTTCATCTCAGCTTTTTGAAATCCTTCCTCTACAAGAACCAATTCAGGTGTTTCTTATTCCACAAAATCTTTCCTGTCTCCATTCCTTTCCTCTCATGAAAGTGATTTCTACTCAATTTTCTCATAGTCCTTTGCCTTTCCTTTGTACTTAACACATTCTTTTTATAATTGCTCTCTCTGCATATTTCCCTTTATTATTAGATTGTAAGTTTCTTGAGAACAAGGTTTATTGAAAACTAGTTATCCAGAAAAACAAAGGTTGTATAACACACTTAAATTTAATCTTCATAATTAATGTTTCTCATCACTTTATTCATTTATTTTTTGGGGAGGGGGAGGCAAGACAATTGGGGTTAAATGACTTGCCAAGACACAGCTAGTAAGACTTTATTAAGCACTGATTTATCACATTTATTTATCCCCAATCACTGAAAATTTAATAATTTGCTTTCCTGAGCTGGTTTGAACTGGCTCCAGCACAGCCCTGGATATGTCCAGGGGGTACTTAACACAGT
>JAQQSW010005843.1:0-14087 GCA_028646575.1 Pseudocheirus occidentalis | reverse complement strand
ACAACAACACAAGGCTTATGAAAACCAGGTTTATTACAAGAGAAATGAGCATGCATGTGGAGCTCAAAAGGTTCCCAGGCTTTACAGAAGTTTACATTTTTATGATAGCAGGACAAAGGGAGGAGGGGATGCCAAGAAAGGGCATAACATGGGAGGGGGGAGGGGGCAGCAAAGGTGGGAGAAAAGACTAGACCACCCCCCCACAGGGAGGGACAAGGCCATGGCAAAAGCCTCATTCTTTTCCCAGGAACTGCTAGACTCTGAAGATAGGAGGGCCCGCTTATCTGCAAAGCACCCCAGCTGCACAAGCATTATCCCAGCCAGACACAGACTGGCTGGTGCCTATCTTGCCTCCCAACAAAACATAGGGAGTCCAGTTTGGGGTGCAACAACAAATTACGTCAGCTCAGGGAGAGCTTTCTTCTTGACACATTCAGGGCCTCATGCATGCTCTGGGCCCAGTGTTTCTGGAAAATACATCAACTTAAAAAGACAAGTTCAGGGGATTCCTTAACAACTCCTGATTCCTGGAGTCAGGAAGCCCTGAGTTAAAATCTGACACCAGAAACGTACAAGCTGTTTGACCCTGGGCAAGTCATTTTACCTTGCTTGCCTTGGTTTCCTCATCTGTAAAAATGAACAGGAGAAGGAAATGGTAAACCACTTTAGTATCTTTGCAAAAGAAAATCCCAAATAGGGTTACAGGGTTGGACACAACTAAAAAACCGCTGAGCAACAGCTACAAAGTGAAGAGCAAAACATAGGGAAGGTGAGAAAGCAGGAACTTGGTTTAAATCCATTATTTCATTAATGTAAGAGGTTCCCTTACCAGTCGAGAACCCAAATTCTTCCCCTATTGTCATTCTCATCTTATGTATTTCTATCCTTAAAAAAAAGGACGTCCCCATCCCCAACATGCTAGAGGCTTCTTTTGGTCTCTTTTTAATAGCTTAACAGACCTAGTGAAATACTCAGACTGAAAAATCATCCATTATTTCATTGTTATTGCATGACTGGATCACTTGACCTTCCAATTAAACGTGCCCTTCACCATGTCTCTTAGGTCAAGTCTCCTGCTCATCATTAATTATTATTATTTTTTGAGGGCAGTTGGGGTTAAGTGACTTGCCCAAGGTCACATGGCTAGTTTTTTTGTGTTAAGTGTCTGAGGCCAGATTTGAACTCAGGTCCTCCTGACTCCAGGGCCGGTGCTCTATTCACTGCACCACCTAGCGCCCCCCCCCCCATCATTAATTATTGATAATACACCAGGGGCAGCTAGGTGGCATTGTGGATAGACCGCAGGAAGACTCAAGCTCAAATCTGATCTCAGGCACTTACTAGATGACCTTAGGCAAGTCACTTAACCTCTATCTGCCCATAAGTGAGGACAATAATAGCACCTACCTCCTAAGATCTTAAGGGGATTAAATAAAATAATATTTGCAGTGTTTTGTAAACCTTGAAGAGCTACATAAACCATAAACTATTTGTTGTCACTACTTCTGGGGCTGCTGTTACTGCTGGTAAATACATTTGCCATGCATCTCTCCACCGCGCCTTCGGGTTAGTTGTAATTTAGATTTTCTCTTTCATAGAATCCCTCGTTTCCATCAAAGTTTCTCTCAAGACCCACCTCCTGCACAAGACCTATGCTGATCACCCTAGTTACTAATATCCTTCCCTTGATGTTACTGTACTTTGTATTTACTTTACCTCTGTTAATGTCATCCTCCCCCCAGCTCCCACCCCCACCAAAAGAACACAGTTTTCTGGGACAGGAGCCATATATTTTGGTTTTTGTATCTCCAGCACACAGCACAGTGTAGTACTAGGGAGTAGATGCTTAATAAATGCTTGTTAGAGGAATTGATGGATGAAATGGATACTTTTCTTCTTTATGGTCTAGGCCTATGCAAAAACCCCCTCTATCAATATAGCTCAGCAGCTTATCTGTTGTTGTTGCTGGTTGTTTTTCATTCTTGAAGAGAACCATGGCATCAGAGAGACAATGACATGATTTGAAGTTGACTTTGATTTGAGGATAGTTGAAGGGAGTATTAAGCCAAGTTCAATGAGAATAAGGTTGACCCGTTCCCTTTTGCCTTTTCGTTCTTCCCCTCAATTGCAACAGTTTTCTCTTGCTTCTTTTACATGAGATAATTTGCCCTATTCTGTCTCCCCTTATCTCCTCTCATTGTATTCCTCTCTCAACTCTTAATTTTATACTTTAGATATCATCTCTTCCTATTCAACTGATCCTGTGCACTCTATGTATACATCTGTCTCTCTATCTATCTATCTATCTACAATCACATATGTATTTATACATACACATACCCTCCTATATAAACATATATGTATACATATATATGTATATGCATACACACACACACATATATACTCCCTTCAACTATCCTCATACAGAGAAAAGTTTCATAAGTTACAATTATCATTTTTCCATGTAGGAATGTAAATAGTTCAACTTTAATAAGTTCCTTATGATTTCTTTTCCATGTTTACCTTCTCATGCTTCTCTTGCTTCTTGTCTTTGAATGTCAAATTTTCTATGCAACTCTGGTTTTTACATCAAGAATGCTTCAAAGTCCTCTATTTCATTGAATGACTGTATTTTCCCCTGAAACACTATGCTCACTTTTGTTGGGTAGGTGATTCTTGGTTTTAGTTCTAGCTCCTTTGACCTCTAGAATATCATATTCCAAGCCCTGAGATCCCTTAATTTAGAAGCTGCTAGATCTTATGTTATCCTGATTGTGTTTCCACAATATTCAAATTGTTTTTGACTGCTTGTAATATTTTCTCCTTGGTCTAGGAACTCTGGAACTTGGCTATAATATTCCTAGGAGTTTTCTTTTTAGGATCTTTTTTCAAAAGGTGATCCATGAATTCTTTCCAGTTCAATTTTGCTGCCTGATTCTAAAATGTCAGGGCAATTTTTCTTGAGAATTTCTTGAAGGATGATTTCTAGCTTCTTTTTTTTTGATCATGGCTTTTAGGTAGTCCAATAATTTTTAAATAATCTCTCCTGGATCAGTGGTTTTTTTCAAGGAGATATTTCACATTGCCTTTTATTTTTTCATTTGTTTGGATCTGTTGTATAGTATCTTTTTTTTTGCTTTTTGGAGGGCAGTTGGGGATAAGTGACTTGCCCAAGGTCACACGGCTAGTTTTTGTGTTAAGTGTCTGAGGCCGGATTTGAACTCAGGTACTCCTGACTCCAGGGCCGGTGCTCTATTCACTGCGCCACCTAGCTACCCCTGTTGTAGAGTATCTTGATTTCTCATAAAGTCATTAGCTTCTATTTGCTCCAATCTAATTCTGAAGAAATTCTTCTCTTCAGTGAGCTTCTGGAATTCCCTTTCCATCTGACATATTTGGCTTTTTAAGGCATTTCTTCTCATTGGCTTTTTGGGTCTCTTTTGCCATTTGAGTTAGTCTATTTTTTAAGGTGTTATTTTCTTCAGTCAGGTTGCTGATTCTCTTTTCATGATTTTCTTGCATCATTCTCATTTCTTTTTCCAATTTTTCCTCCACTTCTCTTACTTGATTTTCAAAATTTTTCTTGAGCTCCTCCATGGCCTATAACCAGCTTGTATTTTTCTTGGAAGCATTTGATGCAGGAGTTCTGACTTCATTGTCTTCTTCTCATTCCATGCTTTGATCCCTTTTGTCCCCCCAGAAAGGAATCTAAGGTTTGATTGCTGTGCTTTCTTTGCTTCCTCAGCTTGCTCATATTGCCAGTCAGTTACTTTACTTGGGAGCTCTTCGTCATGGTAGAACTCTCCTTCCAGAGAGGAGAGCTTTGTCTCACATTGCTGGGGTTTTCACAGCTGCCAGAGATATTGATTGGGCTCACTCTTTGCAGCCCCCACTAGCTCTGGCTCACTGGCCACACACCCCAGGACTTCCACCCAACACAGCAATCCAGATCCAAGCAGATTAAAGGAAACGTGATTACTCTCTGAATGGTCCCTTGTTCCACCTACAATCTGCAGGCCAGGAGCTCTGGAAGCAGCCATGTGACAGCACCTGCTACCACTACACCTCCACTTCTTCTTACCCCAGTGGCAGGGACTGGACCATGCCCTGTCCCCCCCAGTTTCAACGGAGTTCCACACTGACCTTTTACTTTATCTTTGGTGTTTATGGGTTGAGAAGTCTGGAAGCCACCACAGCTTCTGGTTATTCACTCTTCTGAAATCTCCTCTGGCCACTGCTGGTCAGGGCTGCCCTGAGGCTAAAACCACGCAATTCAAGGGGCTGTGCTGTTTCCAATATGCTGCAATAGACCCTTCCTGTCAGCCTTCTGGCTGCCTTCAGTGGGAGATTTGTTTCTCTCTGTTGCTTTGTGGGTTCTGTAGCTCTAACATTTGTTTGGAGTCATATATTATGGGTATTTGAGGTGGTTGTGGAGGAGCTCACGGCATTTTCCTGCTTCTACACTTCCATCTTGGCTCCACCCCTAAGTATCTTATTGCTGTTCTATTTTATTTTGTTCTTGTAAAAACAACCAAGTATCCCATAAAATTACCTTTCCTGTGTTTAGGAACACAATTAAAACAACATTGTCAACTCTTTTATTTATTCTTTAAAAGACAAGCTGTGAACCATACTTTGAAGCATTTAGCTACAGTGACTGTATTAATTTATAGTAAAAATGTCAATGTTAATGTTTTTTCTGACTTATTAAGAGTCTTAAGGATATACTTTGATACTTTGGTGAATGTGTGATCTTAGAAATGTTTTTATCCCTTCCAAGGCTGAGGATCTCCATCCATTCATGCTTTCTCATGCTGTGCGATTCTTCTCTCAGCCTTTATGTGATTCTCCACAGGATATTCACCCTACATAAAGGAGATTCCCACTAGACCTCCTGAAGTTGTGTGAACACCAAAGAGCACATAGGTTGCCCATCTATCAATTATCCTTAGCTCTTGCTGCATGGTCACCTCACTTCCTTTTCTGGTCATATATTTTTCTGATGATATCCTTAATGTCACTTTTCTTGGGCAAATCTTTGTTGGTAGTAGGATGCATCCTATTCATGCCTACCATGTTCCTCTCCGTTGCCCTTTGTAAATGTCAAGATTGAAATGATTCAGTTCCTCCTGTCCATTTATTAGTCACTGGACAAGGATTTTACATTTCAATACTTTTATCCAATAACTTAATGTTTACAAATAATCTGAAAAGGGCACTTTCTGTCTTTCTCTTTTCTATCTCATCACTTACTGAAGAGACAGAAAGAGGCCATATATATGGCCTGAAGGTATAAGTGGATTTTTTCTACCTCTGTTTCATAGAATCCTGGGAAAGGATTAATTCTTATCTGGTGTGAATGGAATACTCATGGGGCCATGGTATTTATGTTAAGGGTTGTTTTCACTTAAGATATCTAGGGATTTGCAGGCTAGTTCTCCTTCTTAAGGACCATGCTTTTAACCCAATTCACATTAATTATCCAACAATAGGTCCCAGCCCAAGCCCCAATTGGTGGTCATTGTTTAGGTTCTGATGGCTCAATGTAAATAGAAATCCTTTCTGTTTTGGTCAGAAACTCTGAGTCTTCCCCTCTTAGATTGACTTTTTTTTGACTAGGTAAAAGAGGCCATCTTCTGCCTCCTTTCTTACCTAGTCTTAATAACTGAATGGATATTGCTTCACTCAAACTACACCTGTTAAAGACCTTAGCTTAAAAAGGCCAAGGTCTCCCACTGCTTCCAGGGCCATCTTCAGTCCTCCTGATTTACAGGTCCTCAGTGGATTCAGTTCCCTCTGGAGGAGAAAGTGAGGTTGGTGACTTTGCACAGCCCTCTCTCACTTAAATCCAATTCACTTGCATGTTATGTTATGGCATCACCTCCCTGATGTTATTTTCTTTTTCTTTCTCTTTCTTTCTTCCTTTCTTCCTTTCTTTTTTTCTTTCTTTCTCTCTTTCTTTCTTTCCTTCTTTCTTTCTTCTTTCTTTCCTTCTTTCTTTCCTTCTTTCTTTTCTTCTTTCTCTTTTTTCTTTCTTTATCACTTTTTTCTCTTCCCACTCTTTTCTCTCTCTCTCTCTCTCTCTCTCTCTCTCTCTCTCTCTCTCTCTCTCTCTCTCTCTCTCTCTCTCTCTCCTCCCTTCTATTCCCTCTAACCACATAGGCCAGCAGCAGACCCTATATCATTCTAAGAGAGGCATCTCGTTTCTAGCTGTCTGTCCATATAAAGGGAACATACTTGTACCTCATCACCCACGTGGAGCAGCTTTCCACCAGTTGAGCCAGCTGCGCTAGGCTGACTATTCAATGCCTGTGGTCCAATTTCACTGCTGGTCTAAAACACATGAGATGCCAAAGTCAAAGAATTTATCAGTAAATGACTGTTTAGTAGAGACTGGCCATTTTCAGGTATGCTAGTCCTTGAAAAGTAGAGGTAGACAGTCACCAGAAGTATCCTTAAAGTCTTTCCAGCAAAGTTGAACCTCCTAGAGTTTGCCCTTCATTGGCATCACTTTGAAGGACCCAAGGTCATATCCATGTCTATGATTCTTTAACAATGACTTGAGGGATATATACATGTATATGTGTGTATATGTATATGAATAATGGTATATACATATATATGTGTGAGAAATGCCAACAGTTTGGTTTCCACAAATTCTATAGGAACAATGAATGTTGCAAAGACAGATGTTACACAGTTCATGCAGGTACGTATAAATCAGGATGAAGGAAGGATGGGACAACTCTATCCAATCATGTAGCTGGAAGAAATCTGTAAGTTTCCTCTTGGAGGAGGCCTAAGCTAAACTGGCTTAAACTGGCCAGGGTCAAGGGATAGTCACTGAGTTTTTATTAACACACTTGCTTACCTAGTCTCATGCATATTGACTGACACACTCGCATAGAATTAGAGCCTCATTATCTGATCATGCAACTCATGTTAGCTCAAGTTCAGGAGGAGGGAACACATGAGGGAATAATATGGAGTGGACAGGTCAGAAAGACTGTAACCCAGAAGAGCTGGAACCAATCCCAGTTCTGAAGGGAGGAACCAGGCAGGGCTAGCAGCATAAAAAACCTTGCATTGGGACAGCTAGGAGGCACAATGAATAAAGCACCGGCCCTGGAGTCAGGAGGACCTGAGTTCAAATCCAGCCTCAGACACTTCACACACTTACTAGCCGTGTGACTTTGGGCAAGTCACTTAACCCCAATTGCCCTCCAAAAAGGCAAAAACAAACAAACAAAAAAGGCTTGTGTTTGTCTGAGTCTCTGTAGTCTTTTGAAGAGGCTACTCATTTATTCAGGAAAGAATAAACGTAAAATAAAGTTAAATGAAAACGTTCCTGGCTTTCCAATGAGTGTTGTTTATTCCTAGACAAAGTATGTTTCTAACATATGTAATACATGTCAGTGAAAATAACTCAGTTTGTCTAGACTGCCAGGAATTTTCATCTTGTAATTAGAGCTAAGTATTTCTTTTACCTGTTGATAGGGAGGGAATCTCATACACCTTCTTTTTTGAGCATGGTCTCCTCTGAGCTTCCTCTTCCCTCTTCTTGTACAATTTTATTTGCAAAAGAATCTTAATCACCATAAACAACTCACTTTATTGCGCTGGGCCTCTGTTTCTTCATTTGTAGAATGAAGGACTTGCATTGAATAATGAGAGATAAAGACCTTCATATAATCTTTTAGGGTTTATAATGTGCTTGATAAACAATATTTCACTTTATCCTTATAATAACACGGAAGCGGATGCTATTATTATCCCTGTTTTACAGATGAAAAAGTTGAGACAGAAGCTAAGGGACTTACAGTGATCACAGCTAGTTGTATCTAAGGGTAGATTTGAACTCAGGTCTTCTTAACTCAAGGTCCAGTAATCTATTCATTGCACCAGCAGAGGAGCCTTGATATCTGGAATTCTGTGGTTAATTATAACTGTAATACCCTATTTATTAATATCCTATAAAGTTACGCCCTAAATTTGATGAAACTTCTTATTTTCCAACTCATTTCTTGAAAGTAAAGTTTCCAACCAAGACACGGCTAGACTCTGACTGAAAATTCTGACTCTACTTTCCCATGATTCTTCTTTTGTAAATAGGTTCTGCTGAAATAAGTAGAAAGAGAAGCAGAGATGTTTGCGTTGTTGACTTGTTGAATTTTTTTTCCAGCCTTAAAGAAAGTGTAACCATAGAAACCACAGACTATCAGAACTGAATGAGACCTTAGAGATTATACAGTATGAAACCCTTGTGATTCTCAACAATGCTAATGAAATGTCTCTCAGGAGAAATAGAGCAGGAATAAAAGAACATCATAAGCTTACCCACTCCCTTGGAGATGTGAACTAGTCTAAACTATTTCTACAAACACATGACATGAGTCATAGTGGAACTGAAACTTTCAAAAAAATAGAATAGTATTGGCAAAAACAAAAGTTACAAATGAGGACATATTTTAAATGAACAGAATTTCTAAAAATAAAATCAACCCCAAACCCTATAATCAAAATATTTGCATTTTTTTTTCATTTTTCAACTTTTCTCTGTTTCTGTTAGGTGCTTCCAAATGACCCAAACAACTTAAAAAGCGTCTTAGATCGCTACTACAGCTAACCCCCAAAGGGATCAAAGAGAGAAGAACCTGTAAGTTCAAAAGGATTTAAATTAAATGAGGGGAAAGAAGTCTAGGTTTCCTTTGGGCTAAATGGTTACAGAATTCATCCATGCTAAGGCAAGGTAGCTTGGCTACCTGGGTTGCCTAAAGCCATTCTGTGGCCTCAACCTGCCTGTCCAGGTAGCTTTTTATTTTATTTTTTGAGAAAATGTGCTACTAAGTCACAGAGGATTGGGTACAGATCAGATTGGAATGAAACCCCAAAGATGACAAGAGCATCTCCAAGCATGTGGCATACTGAAGTGGGTTAGTGAGACTGGTGTAGCCACAACTCCCAAAGAAAAGAGGTTCTGCTAAAGACCCGGCATAACGTACCAAGCAGCTCCTTAGCCCCAGTGCAGACATGTTCATTTGACCTTTGTCATATCTCTTTCATGAGAGTTGCTTCCTAGAATCCAGTAGTTTAAACTCTTTTTGTCCTTAGAAACTAGGTCCTTATTTTTCTAGTAAACAGAGAAATTTTCATTGCTAAAAGAATATATCACTCTTCATTATATTTTATTGAAATTGAGTTGATTTTGCCTTGTGTTTTTAATCCTTTCTTTATATGTCTAGTGTGTCTAAAACAAGATGAGATTGTCAACGTGTGAAGAAATGGGATGCCCATCTCAATGGAGTTATCCAGTCATTCTGGAAAAATTAAGTCAGTTCAACCTTTTCACCTGAATTTTGCTAGGCTGGATGATTTTGACTCCTGACTGTCAAGGCCCAACTTAAATGCAAACTTCACCAAGCTAGGGCTCTGTCTTTATTTTTTTTTAATGACATGTCAAAGCTCTTTACAAGCAAACCTTTTAAAGTGGACACAAGTGAAACAACATCAACAGTTACTCTTTTCTGTTTTTCTGGACCTCATACTTCTACTTAAAACAGTTTAAGATTGTGTTAGCTTCCTTCCCTCGCTCCCCACCCCCATCCACACATTAATTATTGACTCAAATCAAGCTTACATTCTGCTAGAACCAGATCTTTTTCATATAAACATTGTATAAGCTTGACTTGAGGTTCAGATCACAGAAAATAGGAGACTTACTGCAATCTGAACTAGTTTAACCATGTCTGAAATATCATGTTCAGTTTGGAGCTCAATAAACGGAGAACAGTTTGCTCAGAAAAGAGCAACTGTTGATGTTGTTGGGCCGTTTCAGTTATGTCCACATTAAAGGGATTCAAAATTGTGTAATATGATGAATGTTTGAAGGAACTGCAGAATGCTTGGCTTGAGGAAGAAGAGAAGCCTTAGAGGAATCTCTAAGTTTTTTAAAAAGTGTGATTAAGTTTGTTCTGTATGGTCCCATAAGAGCAAAAATAAGAGAAATAGTTGTTTCAATCTGGATCTGTGATTTCTTTGGTGTAGGGATCTCCCAGTGAGCAAAATCTCTCTACCAATGCAATTCAGCAACTGCTGGGCAACATTCAGTCTTAGGGAATTGCCTAGGGTACTGAGAAGTTGAGGGGTTTTTGGAGTCTTCCCCAGACATAATGGACATCTGTGTGGAACCCACATGCCATTTTGTCTTTTTTGATTAAGATTACTGAAAGAACTTTCTAGCCATCATGAGAATAATGGATTTCAGTTTATTTCTTGACAACAGATTTCTAATGAGGGGAAGGACAGAAAACTAACATCCCTTTCTGTGACAATTAAGGACACAGAAACTGTGTCAAGTGTGTTGAAGACAAATGTCATCTCTCTCAGAATTTTCCTGAGATACTCAATAGATGCTTGGCCATGAAGACCATGGAGTTCTTTCAGACTATATATAAGGTCTCCAAAGGGTGATCCCTCCTTGCCACCCCCATACCCTTTCCCATCCTAGTGGATCAGACTCTTTTATCTTTTCTTGTCATTTTTCCCTTGCTTCATTTTCCACCAGGGGGGTGCCAGTAAATGTTTTAACCACCATCTCTCTAGGAAAAAAAAACGTAGACAAGGAATACTTTTAAGTTCCATCTGAATTACCTAATCTTTTCTCCATGACTTTCTTAAGCAATCTAAAACAGTGATAAATTAGGCTGTAGTTTGTAATGTTTACAAATTTCCAAGGTGTAAATGCTCTCAATGAAAATTAAACAGTAGGCTCTTAAAAGCTAGTTTGAGTTAGCCCTAACACACTCCTGCCTATCACAAAATTTCTTTTTTGGGTGGTTGCTGGTCAAAACTTGGCTGCCCAAGATTTGGATACCACTGATTTCTTCAATCATCTTTTCCCCCTTGTTTCCCAAGTCCTTTAACTGACTTGCCTCCTCCTCCTCCTCCTCCTCCTCCTTCTTCTTCTTCTTCTTCTTCTCTTCCTCCTCCTCTTCCTCTTTCTTCTCCTTCTCCTCCTCCTTTTCTTCCTCCTTCTCCTTCTTCTAAAATTAAACTTATTTTAGAATGAAAGTACTTCCATACTTCAAAACTTCTCCACCCATTGTTTTATTTTTGAGATTTACTTTTGAGCGTTACCTCCATCTTTATTCTCCTTAAATTCTTTTGAAAATTATCTGTTACTTCATGTTCCATATTTGTCAGTGTACCTCTCATGAGGCAGTAAGGTGACTGAATCCATCCATCTGACTCTCATGGGTATAAAGAAAGACAAGGGCTTTATTTCTGTGGGATGCAAAGAAACCCAAAAGTCTTTAGACAGGAAGGGTTATGACACCCATCTGACATTTACTGAAACTGTAGCGTTGTGTCAGCATGGTGATCTCTCTAGGGGCCCGTCGCCTGCCTCACTACCCTTATGCTTGACTGCCACCAAAAAGCCTCAGATTTTGTATATCTACACTTATGCCTACATATTTCTATCTCTACCTCTTTATCTATCTATAGGATATATATTGCATGAATCCATAAAATCTGAGGCCTTTTTCTGGAGAGCAGATGTGAGGGTGAAGAGGCAGGTGAAGGTCACTCTACTGTTGACCGTGAAGACTCAAGCCTATGATTCTGGCAAATGCCAGAGTGGTGTGTCACATACATATATATGTACATAAAGTATATAAATAATTTGTGAAATTTAGGAGAAATCTCACCTTTAGGATAACATGGGTTATTCTTCCAAACCTCGGGGGTGGAGTAGGGTGCCATGAACTTAGAATAAAAAATAATTAATGAGGGGAGAACTATATATTTTTAGGAAAAAGGAAAAATTTTGTCTTTTGAAACTTGAACTTAACCATTCTGCATCAGTTTATAGCTTAAACATTACCTAGATGTTCTTTCTTTCTCAAGAAGAAAGGCTAGTTTTTGTTGTTGTTGTTCAGAAGGAATGTTTGCTGCCCACAGTATATGTAATCTGTGTTTGTTTATCTGGGCAGAATTATTTCTTCCAGCTGTTTGTTCAGTCCAATGAAAAAGCATGATTGCAAGAAGTTTTTTATTCTAAAGTTTCTAAGTTTTCAAAAGCTACTTTCTCTCTGCATTCCAACTGGGTCTCTTGGAATGAATAGAGGCAGAAAAGGCAGAGAATTTTTTCATCTGCAAAGATTTAAGGCTCAGGTTCCCTTTCCCACCCCTCCCAGAGATCTATTTCCTTATCCTAGAGAACAAGGAAAAGAGTATGAAAAAAATCCACAAAATCAAACAGCATTTCCAAAAAAGTTTGATGTAATATGCAGCATTTCACACCCATAGTCTCCCACCTCTGGAAAGAAATAGGAAGGAAGTAGCTTCATGCCTTTCTTCTTTGGGATCAAACTTGGGTCATTAAAATTTTTCAGCATTTAATTTCTCTTATTTTTCTATTATTATTATAGTCACTGTGTATATAATTTTCCTTGTTCTGCTTACTTCACTTTGCATTAGTTCATGTAAGTCTTTCTATGTTTCTATGTATTAATCACATTCAGTATTTCTTATACCACAATAATATTCCATTATGTTAATACACCTCTATTTTGTCTAGATATTCCCGAATTCATGGCCATCTATTTATTTCCAGTTCTTCATTCCCAAGAAAACAGAAGCTGTAAGTAATTTGGTGAATATGGTACCTTTTATTTTGTCATTGACAACCTTGGGGTAAATGCCAAGTGGTATGATCTCTGGGTAACAGGGTATGGATACTTTATTTTATTTGCATAATTACAAAATACTTTTCATAATGATTGTACCAAATTGTGAGATGAAATTTGAAGAAGAATGATCATGGGGAGAACAGAGGGCAGAATCAGACCAAAATATTTGGGACAGAGAGTAATTTTTATCATGAGGCATGGTTTCCATGGACATTAAATTCCTCATAACTTGACATACCTCTTAGAGCAAAGCACAAAAGAATAAGGGATATAGGAAACTGGGGAGGAAGCTTAACATCAAAAGTATTTACTCCATGTTGAAGACAAAGTAATTAATGGAGGAATAAAAATGGATATAGACCATGAATCAGAGAAAAAAAGAATGAAAGGAAGAAAAGTAGTAAACAGAACAAAACAAAAAAATTTTTTCCTAGAAAGAGGTTCAGAAAAATTAATGGAGGGGAGCTTTCAACTATTTAACTGAGAGCAAGAAAAGAAAGGGAAAAAAGAAGAAATAGATAAACAAAAGAAAGAAAAAGAAACTATTCATTTAAAGAAACCTCATAAGTTAGGGAAAGTGTTGACAGATGGGAATAGAGGGTGAAGGAGGAAGCAAAACCAATTGTAGGAGCAAATTATGACTTAACAGAGAAAGTGGGGGAAAATGCTTTTTTTAAAAAAAAGGTAATGCTAGATACAAATAGAGAAAAACACAAGACCATCTCAACTTTAAACATGAATGGTTAAAAATCCAATAAAATGAAAGATTAATAGGGGGCAGAGCCAAGATGGCCAAGTAGAAGCAGCAAAGCACCACAGCTCCCACACAAACACGCTAAAACACTCATAAAATGGGATTCTAAAACAGATTTTCAAGCTCCAAAACTCTCCAAAAGACAGAAAGCACATCCATTGCTACAGGCAGCTCAGCAGGTGGGGCTCTTCGCAGCATCCTGGGAGCCGCAGCTGAAACCCCGGCCAGCTCAGGCCCTGGGGCATCAGGCGGGGAGCCCGTCTATAGGAGAGCAGATAAGCTGCACTGGAGGCACAGTTACCACATTTATCAGGCCAGAAGAAAAAAAAGGCTAAGAGAAAGGTCGGTGGATTTTGCTAACTCGGGAGGAGAAGAGCGGGTCCAGCCAAACTGCTCCCAGGGCAAGGAAGCAGTGGGAGGCGGCTGTAGCAGCAGGAACAGAGCAGCAGTGGCCTCCACTGGGCTACTTCAGAGCCCTTGGCCTACAGATAGCAGGGGGGCTGAGGCAATCCATCAGGGCCAAGGGCTCTTGCGTTGAGTGGCCTGGATCTGGATCGTGGTCTTGAGTGGTGGTCCTGAGGTGCGCTTTCAGTGAGCCAAAGCTGGGGGGGGCGGCTGCAACATCCCACTAATAGCTCCGG
>JAQQSW010005842.1:0-14087 GCA_028646575.1 Pseudocheirus occidentalis | reverse complement strand
GAAGGAAGGAAGGAAGGAAGGAAGGAATGGAGGGGAGGAAGGGAGGAAGGAAGGAACGGAGGGGAGGAAGGGAGGGGAGGGAGGGAGGGAGGGAGGAAGGAAGGAAAGAAGGAAGAAGAAGGGAAAGCTATAACTTGCAGATTTTGGCTCTTCCTAAGAGTCTTAAAATCCTGCTGCTTGAGGTTACAGAAAATCTACACTTACACTTAAAAAATTGGCACATACTTATCCACTGTTTCCTTCAATGGCACGTTGATTACAGGAATTACACAAAGAGGTTACATAAGTGCTATCACTGTTCTGCCCAAAGACAGCAAGGTTAGTCCAACTCCTTCAGATCAGCAATGTCTAGTCTATTCATATCACTTTGTTATGATGTCATTGGTCCTCTGAAAATGAAGGAGGAACAACAACATCCTTTTGCAAATAAGGCTGTTTTTTGAAGCACAGAAAAATAAAATACAGGATCTAGGAGTTTCAAAATCCTAATTCCACAACAACTTGATCCAAATGGAGAAGTTACCTATTCAACTGGTCTAATACTAAACAAGAAATTCTCTTGAGTAGCCATTTTCAGTTGCACTCTATGACTTTAGAACCACTGTTCTGAAAGTGAGGTTGACTGATTCCCCTTCCCCTTGCCTTTATCTCCTAGACTGAGGCATGAAACAGTTAAAAATGAATGCTTGAAATGGACTTTTATTTTTTTTCAGCCTCATTTCCTCATCTGGAAAATGATAAAGTTAGATGAAGTGACCCATAATATCCTTTCTAGTTCTAAGCTCTGCTACACACTACCTATGGAAATCAAGTCAAATTATTTAATCCTTCTGGGACTCAACATTCTTGTGTGTAAAATGAAAGGTTCAGAGTAGATCAGGACCTCTGAACCTTTTCTGTGTCATAAACTCCTTTATCAGTCTGGCAAATCCTATGGATCCCTTGTTTGCTGCTCACATTCATAATTAAGCAAAGGAAATGCTAAATTTCAGTTGCAGTTAGTGAAAATAAAGATTACATATAGAAACATATACATATATGCATGCATACAAACACATACACATGCATGTTATGTATAATATATTACACAATATACACCATGTACATACACATATATGTACATATATACACATGTACATGTAAATACATAAATGCACACACACACATATAACCCCACAAAAGTTTTAGAACTCTCTGAAATATATCCACAGACAGAGTCTAGGGCAGTGGTTCTCTCCCTTCCTAATGCTGTGACCCTTTAATACAGTTCCTTATGTTGTGGTGACTCCCGACCATAAAATTATTTTCGTTGCTATTTCATAACTGTAATTTTGCTACTGCTATGAATTGTAATGTAAGTATCTGATATGCAGGATGTATTTTCATTGTTACAAATTGAACATAACCCACAGGTTGAGAACCGCTGGTCTAGGGACTCCACTTCAAGAATCCTTGGTTTAAATGTATCCTTTGCTCTCCTCCATTTCTAAATCAGATTGCTGTGGATATTACTCTTACATTTTTTTAAAAAGGTCCAAATAGTAAATATGATGTCAGACCTATCACATTCAGCTTAGAGGTCTTTTTGAAAAAATCATCTTGAGATTGCATATTCCCAAGAACAGAGAGATACTTTGTTCTAATGTTGAATACATGGTTCAAGAGACCTGTAAAATGGAGAGAGGAAAGCTACCCAATGGCTTATTCTGTTCATACCTACAATATGGTGCAACGTGAACTACAAAGGTTCCCAGAGCAAACACTAAGGCTATGCCAATTCAAGCAATGTTTAGTGGTTATTTTGCTATCTCTATTTTGATTTAATGAACTAGTCCAAGAATTGAACTTAGTGTATATCTTAATACCCTTTATTATACTAAATTTGGCTAAAAATCAGGCAAATCCCACAAAAAATATCACAGACTAAACATACCCATGTTTATCATTTAGAAGGTTGAGCAATGTTCTGACAACACTTTTCTCTTTTACTGTTTGTCCACAGGTTGCCCTTCTAATCAATTAAATTGGACTTATCTCTACTTACCCAATCCTGAAAAAAAACAAAAACAAAAAACTTTCCTCCCTTATCTTCTATCCTTCCTTTTCTCCCATCCTCACTTCCTTTCTCTGACTTTGTCTTTATATCTATGTCTCTGCCTTTCCTTTATAGCTTTCTCTCCCTTTCTCTGCTTCTGTCTTCCTTCTTTTAATCTTTCCTCCCTCTTTTCCCTTCCTCCCTCCTTCTTTCCTTCTTTAAGTTGGTCTGTACACTAATTACAGTGAAAGGCTGATATCTTAGAGACTGATAAAAGTTTTGCTTTTTTTTTGAAACTGATGATGTTTCTAACCCCTGGTGGGATTGGTAATGATTTCAATCTAGAATCTACACTCTTTAAATCCATCTAGAAACTGTTTGAAGTTAAATTGTGGCTTTCACAAACCCCAATTTGTATGTTGTCGAGGGCATAATGTTTCTGGACTCTATTTCCTTGTATACCTCCCATGTTTCTACTTCTGCCTTTACCTCCAAGGCATTTTGTTGGCAAGAGCATGAAAGAGTATTTTATTCATTAGCGCATGTCCCTGTTTCAGTAGTAAAAGAACCATACAAGGGATGGAAATTCAACTTCACCTAGATCTCAGTCTCTCCCCAGGAGATCACTGCACCTGGTTACAAGTAGCAGAAGTTAAATCCTTCCATGCCAGATGGAGGCTGGATTAAACACCTACAGATAGCCAGATGCCTTCTCCTAACTGGAAAAGCTATAAAAATATTTTGGGATTTAAAAACCTGGTTCCCTGCCAGCTGTTGGAGGCATGTCATTGATCAGATCTTTACATTTTACACATTAGGGGAAGAGAATGTCCCGTTGCTGGTCAGCCATTAACAAAGTACAAAATATCTTTTTGAGGCCTGGAATCGATTGTTTCACTTGTCCTGCCAAATTTTTTTGTCTGACTTGCTGCCAATCAATGGCTTTCCATACCAGAAAAACAATGCCTAATAGTACTCAACTCCTGGAAGGTTCTCACGAACCCTTTGCTTGCTTGTACTGATTTTGTAAACCATCTTCTGTACAAAGTAGTTAGTGTAATATATCCCTGTCAAGGCACTTCTAGGACTGAGTAGAAAACAGAATTCAGTTAAGTTTCCAACCCTTAAAGTCGTTTGTACTTATCACATGAACTGATGATGCGGGACTAAATGACTTCTAATTTCTCTTCCAACTCAATCGATTTCTTGATTTTTTTTAACCAGGCCATAGAGTTCAGACCTGTAATGCTATTGGTATATGGAATTAGTGCAGAATTTATTATTAGAAATATTTATTTCTGTACTATTAGGCAACAGAGGTTAAGTGATTTACTCATAGACTTACAGCTATTACATGCCAGAGATGGGACTTGAAACCAGGTCTTCCTAATTCTAAGGCTATCCTTCCATCCACTGTGCCACATTGCCTCAATTCTATGTTTATATTCCCCTTATCCCTTCCTCCACTTACTTCTACAATTTTTAGATACTTGTCTGTAGTCCTATTCCTTTAAACAATTCTTCTTGTTGAAAATCATAGAATGGCACTGTTAGGTGAATGTATAATTGTTTGAATGGTCAAGTTCATGACAGCTTGAAAAGAGGTCTCAGGTGGAGTATGCTTGGGATACATGATTTGTGCTGTGCTGTTTTCTTTTCTTTACTTTTTTTTAACTCAATGACTTAAATAAAGGCATAAAGAAATTTTCAGATGACATAAAGCTGGAAGGGACAGGTAACATATTGTAGGACACAATCAGGATCCAAAAAGATATGAACAGGTTAAAGCTTTGCATCAAATCTAATATGGAAACATTTAACAGAGACAAATGCGACATCTTGATAGGGTTTGAAAATTAATTTTAAAAGTTCCACATAAAGAAGACACGGCTAGACAAGAATTTACTAGAAAAGAATCTGAGAACCCAGTAAACTTAAAATTCAATATTATTCAACAATGTGATATGGAAGCCAAAATAGTTCCTGTGATCATAGGCTACATTAAGAGGGACTGAGTGGCAAAATGGAGGAAACTAATTTTTGTTGTTATTGTTCAATAGTTTTGATTCACAGTTCAACTCTATGACACCACTTAGCAAAGGTACTAAAAACAGTTTGAAATTTATTCTTCAGTTCCTTTTACAGATGAGAAAACTGAGGAAAACAGGGTTAAGTGACTTGTCCAGGGTCACGCAGCTGGTAAGTGTCTGAAGCTGGATTTGAATTCACAAGATGGGTCTTCCTGACTCCTGGCCCATATAGTGCCAACACAATGTTCACAGCACCAACGGTGACTACAAATATGTCGGCATAGTTCTCAACTTCAAAATGTAACAGACTCTTCATATAGAAGACAGAAGCAAAACATTTATTCGGAAACCAGAAAACCAGATCCCAATACCAGGAAACTGAATCCATCATATCAACAAAGAAATTAAACCACCATAACGCAGCAGGAAGCCATACCATCCTTTAGCCTTCCCACAAAAACACAAGCCTAGCTATCACAGCAGGAGGCAAAAAAAAACACTCACAAGCCTAGCTGTCTCCTTGGCTACATCCTCTCTCCCACCATCTAGCTGCTCTGACTCCCATCTTCCTGTGGACTTTGCTCCATCCTTCAACAAACTCCTCCCACCACAAGGTTCATGTGATTACACTCTGTCTATTAGGGGGCAGAGAAGATCTTCAAATTACGTTAGATTTATTATGGAGCAGGGAAGATCTTCAAATTCCCATTACCCATTATAGCCAGGTGCTCTATCTACTCTGCTGCTTAGCTTCCCCCAGACACTAATAATAATCCTGCTTAACTCTGCTTTCCTTGGATCACATCTGTAGTATTGTGTTCTGTTTAATGAGTTAAGTTTTAAGAAGCTGTTGATAAACTGAAAAACAACCAGAAAAACATGACCAGAATGGCATGGGACCTTGAGGTCATGCCATATAGGATAAACTGAAGGAAATGGAATATTTATAGAGAAAAGAAGACTTAGTTGGGATATACTAAGTGCCTTTAAATACTTAAAGGACATTTATGGAGAAAAAGGATTAGATTTGTTCTGCCTGGCCCCAAAGATTAGAACTAGGAAGAGCAATGACTGGAAGCTTCAGAGGTGAAGATTTGGGCTAAAATGTGAAGGAAAACATCCTAACATTAGAACTATCTAAAAGTGTAATGGGAAGTACCTTGGGTACCTAGTGGATCCCCCTTCATTGGAAGTCTTCAGTCAAAGATCTTCATGCTAGGGATGTCATTGAGGGGATTCTTGTCTGGGTTTGGATTAAACTAGATCAAGGACAGGGAACATGTGGCCATATGTGGTCCTCTAGGTCCTCAAGTGTGGCCCTTTGACTGAATCCAAACCTCATAGAAAAAATCCCCTTAGTAAAAAGAATTTATTCTGTAAAACTTGGACTCAGTCAAAAGGCCACACACAAGGACCTAGAAGGCCACAAGTGGCCTCAAGGCTGCAGATACCCCACCCCTGGACTATGCGGTCTCTGATTTCCTTTCTAATTCTGAGATTCTGTGATTCTGTAGCTCCACCAACTGCTGCTCTCCCCCACACAAATCACTCCACAAACAACCACAAGTAGCCAATTTAACATCAAGGCTATTTCTAGTACATACTCAGCTTAGTTGACTCTGAGTGATGTCATCCTAGAAAAGGAAGAAAAATACAAGCCAGTCTGCTCTGAGCAGAACCCTATTGATGTTGTCCTATGTCTTCAACTTACTGATTTACATTCCTTATTGAAAAAGCAATTATTTTGATTGCTTTCTTGTGGATTTGTGGACCAAGATGGTGAGGTTGGGGGCATAATTCTAGAGGTCAAGGAGAAAGGTTCAACTTAGTGACATAGACTCATGTTTCACTGATGCAAGTCCAAGATTTTTTTTCTACTGAAGAATCAATTATGACAGCTGGAAAGAAAATTGGCATGTGGCCAGCAGGTGTGAGGAATGACTTTTAATAATTTGTAACGTTGTTTCTCATTAACTTTGAGATATATCTTTGCTCAGTGCCATGACAGCATAAATTTACCAAACAACAAAATTAATCATCAGTCCTTCTTTTTGAATCTTTGTCCAAATACCTGGACATTAGCTCATTCTCCCTCCACCCCACCATTCCCAAGTTTTGACCTTCCTGGGTGGCCATTTGTATTCTTGTGGAATCCAGTGTTAAATGCACAGTACATCGTTGTTGCTGTATTGCCCACTCCACTTTTTTTTAATGATAGGTTTCCCCTAATATGTCCATCTGCCATCCCTGACTTTCTACAGAGTTCTTCATTTGTCATGGTTACTACGGGGTGAGTTTGAATAGTCAGTCAATACAAAAACCTACTGTGTGTCATGCGTCTTGCCGAGTGCTAAGAATACAAAGAAAAGCAAATGACAAATCCTGCTCTCAAGAGCTCATGGTCTATTGGAGTGACAACATGAAAGCAATTATGTACAAATATGATGTTCACAGGATAAATTGGAAATGATTAAGAAAGGGAAGGAGCTAGCATTAACTGGGATCATGAAAGACTTCTTGTAGAAGGTAGGACTTGAAAGAAGCCAGGAGGCAGAGATGAGGAGAGAATTCCAAGTACTGTGGTCATCCAGTGAAAATTCCCAGTCAGGAGATGGAGCATATTATTCTAGGAATTACAAGGAAAACAGTGTCACTAGATTGAAGAGTATGCTGAGAGTTAGTAAGATGTAAGAAATCTGGAAAGGCAAGAGCAGACTAAGCTGGGAAGGGCTCAGAATACCAGAGGATATTATATTTGATTCTGAAGGTGATAAGAAGCCACTAGAGCAGCAGTTCTCAACCTGTGGGTTGTGATCCCTTTGGGGGTTGAATGACCCTTGCACAGGGGTAGCCTAAGATCATCAGAAAACACATATTTCCAATGATCTTAGGAACTGAGACACCACTCCTGTATCAGTCTCCAGGAGAGTCCACCCACATGCAGATACACCCACATACGAGTATGAAAAGGTCGCAGCATTAGGAAGTTTGAGAACCACTGCATTAGAGTTTGCTAAATAGAGAAAGTAGAGAGGGTGTGGCATGGTCTGGATCATTTGACAGCTGAGTGGAGGATGGACTGAAATGGCAAGAGATTTGGGGCAGGGAGCACAAACACTAGACCACAGAAATAGTTCGGGAATGAGTTGATGAGGGCTTGTACCAGGAGAGTGGCAATATCAGAAAAGAAAAGGGGATGAATTTGAGAGATCTTCACAAAGGAAAAATTGACAGCAAAACAAATCTAGTCAAGACTTTAAGAGGTGAGATGTGGAAGGGATTCACACTTCTAAAAGTATACCTGTATCCTAGCTAGACTATTAGAGAGAATTGAGAGATCTAGTCAAAACAAGAAATTCCAGAAAGGCTTCTGATGCCACATTTCCTGGGATTTGAAATTAGGGAGCTGGAGCATGGGGTGTGGCATTGATGCTACATATTGCTGTCTGTCCTTCATTCTTGAAAAGGACCATGACATCAGGGAGGTGATACTATGACATGCAAGTGTAGCAGCAAGCACCCTAGCATACCCAGGATGGCTGCTAGCACAGGTTCTCTGGTCTGCTTTTCTAAAGGAAAGCAATTCAAAAAGGGTTAACAATCTCATTTTAATCAAACATATTTATATATATAACTTACTTCAATCAAGGGAAAAAGTCAGCAACCCAAACTTCAGGAAATACAAACAAAGAAAATAACACAATTCAACAGACAAACAGAGAGGGCTTCTAGCTGTCTGACCATTACATACATACAGTGTTATCTACCAGAGAGAGAAGTACCAATACCTGGGTTTTCAAAGTCTGGGAGCTCAACTGCTGCCCAGAGTCTCATTTGGCCAAATCATGCAACTCTTCCCTTGAGTGAACCCAAAGCAAAACTTCACCTCAGAAGTATATATAGCCTTCTCCAGGATCAGAGAACATCACAACCCTCATGACCCACTGCCTGATTACAAAGTAATAGACTTCCTGAAAAACAAGCCTCCCTCAAAGTCAGCTTCTCCTGTTGGGCTCTACTCCATTGTTCAGCAAACTCCTCCTATCACAGGCTCCATGGGACCACACTCAGCCTATTAGAGGGCAGAGTGTATTTTCAAATCAGGGAGGGTCCTCAAATTCTTTTAGGCTTATTAAGGGACAAAGAAGATCTTCCAATTCCCTTACCATTACAGCAAGTCAATTGGATTTAAGTGAGGGAAGGTTGTGCAAAATCACCAGCTTCACTTTCTCCTCTGGAGCCATCTGGGTTCAGTGACCAGATATGGATCAGGACAACTGGAGATGGCCCAGGATGCAGTGGGGGACCTTGGACTTTTCAAGTTAAGATCTTTAACAGATCTTAGCTCTAGTAGGGCAGGGATCACTTGTAAGCTCTTAGAGATGACTACAAGCCAGCACGGATTCCTCAAAAGTGAATCATATCAAACAATTCTAATGACCTTTTTTGGACAAGATTGTTACATTGGTAGATCTGTGGAATGTTATAGAGATGGTTAGTGTCCTCACATTTCAGAAGGCATTTTATGCCTTTCAACTTTGTGAATAAATTAAAGAGAAAAAAATTGAATAATGCCACAGTTATAGGGTTTCTGAATTGGTTTAATGACTATATCTGAAATGTGGTGCTTAATGGCTTGATGTTATTCTGGAGCTGGAATGACATCAGTCTCATGGAGATCCATGGACCTCTGTCCTTGTCCTTGATGTGCTAAACATTTTTATCAGTGACAATGAACTGATGCTATGCTCATCAGATTTGTGAGTGACTTGAAGGTGGGGAGAATAGAAGACATGCTGACCAAAAAAAAAAAAAGTTATCCCAAAGTTCTCAACAGGTTAAAATAGTAGACAAATAAAATAATGTGAAATTTAAGACAGGTAAATAAGAAAGTCCTCAGAGATTCTCTTTTAAAAATCAAATGTAAGGTGGTTAGGTGGCGTACTAAATAGAGAACCTGCCCTGAAGTCAGGAGGACCTGAGTTCAAATACGGCCTCAGACACTTAACATTTTCTAGCCGTGTGACCTTAGGCAAGTCACTTAACCCCAATTGCCCTGGCTTCCCCCCTCCAAAAAAGCAAAAATAAAATAAAATAAATAAAAATAAAATGTACTGTTTACAAGATTGGGAAGACAGGCTAGACAAGAGTTCATGTGAAAAAGACCTGGAGGTTTTATTGGACCACAATCAAAACATAAGTCACCAGTGTGACATGAACACAAAAACAAAACAACAAAAAAAGTGCTGATGAGATCTTTAGCTGAATTCATAGAACAATACAGCTCAGAAAAAGGAAAGTTAGTCCTGCTGTACTCTGCACAGATCAAAACATATCTAGAGCATTTGTGTTCATTAATGTGGGCTATTAAGAAGGGTTTTGACAACTAGAAAAGGACAGTAACTAAAATGGTAAAATGACTCAAAGTCATATCATATGACCATCCATTAGAGTCACTGGATACATTTAAACTAGAGAAAATAATGACTTAATGGGGAAATTAATGAAGGAGCACAAAGCTTTTTATCAAGCCTTTACAAAGCGCTAAGAACTGAGCTAAGTGCTGGGGACCCAAATAAATACAAGTGTGATGTAGCCCGTTCCCTTAATAATTTTATATTCCAATAGGAAGAGGAAGCATATATAAGGGATTGGTGACCAGAGAAGGGTTTTGTTTTTGTATTTGTTTTGTTTTGTTTGTTTTTTTCCCCTACAAGTCACAAGAGTAGTGAACGAAGTCATAAGGGAGTCAACTGATCTATGTTCTTCAAAAGCAATAGTGATATTGATCTGATTGTCATTCCCAGAGCAATAGGTAAGTAATGACTAGAGAAGAGAGGCAGGGTATACACGTAAGATCAGGGAGATTGGTCTGAGTGGATGGCTGAATGAAATTTGAGGCATATTCCAGTGTGGGATTAGCTTGATATAAAGGGCTCTGTGACTTTATACTCATTTCCCAATCATAAAAGCTCAGTCCTAAAACAGGAGTTCCAAAGCTGATTAGAGTGCCATGTTCTATGGAGGGTATTTGGGAGAGTAAATGACAGGATGGATAACATGGAGACATGATAGTTGTCTTTAAATATTTGAAGGGATGTCATGTGCATGATTTGCTTGGCCTTAGGTGGAACATACAAGGACCAGTGGGTAAAAAGTATAAAGCAACATTTTCTAGCTCAATAATTGAAGAAACACCTTAATAATTAGATTTGTCAAAAAAAACCGGAATGGGCTTCCTTTGGAGGTAATGAGTTGCCAGTCATCAGAGGTCTTCATGCCCAGGCAGGATATCTTTTCAGGGACGCTATAAGAGGATTTCTGTTCAAGTATAGGCTGGGCTACCTAGAGAGTCTCCAGTATCTCTTCCATGGAACCTTTAATGTTTTATTAAAATATGATACCAAGTCTCCAAATGACAGTTTAGGGAAGATTCAAGCTCATCCATTCCACTTGAATGCAAAACCATCATAAGAATTATATTCTTCTGATTTCCGTTAGCTTTTTCCACTGAGCCAGTACACACAAAGCCTGGGGATCTTATGGTGAAGAAGATGTGTCCCTTGGATCTGCGATGGTGTTTCATTTCACTTCCCTTAGGCTGCCCAGTAGAAGACCTTGAAACACACTTTTCCCTAGTCCTGGTAGGCCCCCAGAGTCCTATAATTGATTTCCCTCATTTTAAAATAATTAAATTGAGTTGTATATATTTTTCTTTATCAAAGGGGACTCCCTCTTCCATACAACCCAAACCATGTGGAGCCTTTCTGTGAGACTTACCCCATTTTCACAGGCCAACAACCTTGCCTCCTTGGCACTTCACCAGTTGGCAGTCATTCTGACCCAACAGAGAGAGGTAGCAACACTCCTCCCAGCTAGTTAGACCAGAGCCTCTGTATAATTTGTTTAAACAAGTGCCTTGTTGAAAGGAGAAAAAAACTATCAATTTTTTTTCTGAGATCTTTGTATCACTTTAATTCCTTCAGGCCAGAGTCATGCCCAAATTCTGCCACCAGCTGAGAAGATGAAATGATGAATCTGATGCTCCTCAGTATAGTTCTTATTTTTTGTATGTCCTCAGAGACCACCACCCGCACCAACTTTTTCCCCAGCTGTACTTGAAGCTGTAACCACTCCAGAAACTGTTATAGAACCTCATTTGTATTGTCCTGACAATTTGGAATCCAGTTTCAGTTGGAGGGATGTCGTCAAAGTTGGTGGGCTCAAAACATGACCTACTTTTTAAAAATCCATCTGTTAGAGGAATCTTTGGACTTTCCTCATTTCTTTGTTTCAACATGTCTGCAAAAGATGCAACAAAAACACTCTCACTGCCCTAGAACAATAAACTGGATGCTTACCATAACGGAATATTTTCTTCCAAATGCATGGTGGACAGAAAACATTTATTTCCCCGAACTGGAAGGGGACGAGGGCTGTGCTGTGAGGGCAGGAAGTAGTGTCAGCCCAAAACAGTCCACGTCTGTGTCATTTCCCCCACAAGCACTCACTCCAGAAGAAACAACAAAGTGAGTACAAGCAACAGGCAGGTCAGACCCTCTAGGGTTAGGAGCCTTTCTCCACAGTATTCTCTTATGTATTTCTACTTAACTATTTATTAAACATTGAATCTTAGTTCAATTAGACATGTACTAAGTGCTGTTGTTCAGTGGTTTCAGCTATGTCCGACTCTTCCTGAGCCCATTTGGGGTTTTCTTAGCAAAGATACAGGAGTGGTTCTCCATTTCCTTTTCTAGTTCATTTTGCAGATGACGAAACTGAGGCAAAGAGGGTTAAGTGACTTACCCAGAGTCACACAGCTAGGAAGTATCTGAGGTCAGATTTGAACTCATGAAGATGAGTCTTCCTGACTCCAGATCTTGTACCCTATTCACTGTACCACCTAGCTGTATATTAATTGCTACTATATGTCAAACCCTATGGTAAGTACTGTAAATAAGAAAAATTCTTGCCCTTAAAAAACTTGCTAATTTAAGTTTTTTGGAAAATACTTTAAAAAAAAATTTTAAAAACTGGGAGATTTTTATGCATTAGTAAATATAACATATATGTGTACATACACACACACATACATAATGTATATATATATATATATGTGTGTATATATATATATATATATATATATATATATATATATATACACTCACATGTTAAACCTACATGTACTTACACAGACACAGTAATTGCAGGAAGCAGAGGGTCCTAACACCTGAGAGGACCAGGAAAGGCCCCCTGTAGGAAAGTGAACTTGAGCTGTGCTTTGAAATTAGCTAAGGATTCCCTGAAGATTTTTTTGGGGGGGCAGCATGGAAAGAGGGGTGACATAGTCAGGGCTACATTTTAGGATTATCAGTTTTGTAGCTGTGTGAAGAGTAGATTAGGAAGTAAAAAACACTCATAGTGGAGAGACCACTCAGTAGGCTATTGCAATATTCCAGACAAGAGCTAATGAAGACTTATTATAGGGTCAAGGCTGTTTAGGGGAAAGAAAGGGAAAAGATGAGAAACATCACAAAAGTAAGATGGTGGCAACGGACTGGTTATGGGGTTGAAAGAGAGAGGAAAATCAAGGATGATTCTAAGGATGTGAGTTTGAGGGACTTGATGGGTGGTGAAAAGGTGCTTAGAAACACGTAAGTTAAGGGGAATGGATTTTGGAGGTAATATGAGCTTCATTTTGGACAGATCAAGGTTTGCAGTGTCAACGGGACATCCAGGTGGAGACATCTGTCAAACAGTTGATGAATTGGGACTGAAGTCAAGAATAAGTATTAGGGCTAAATATGTAATTGTGGAAGAAGGAGGAGTAGGGAAGAAAAGAAGAAGAGCAGAAGAAGGAGGACGAGAAGAAGAAGAACAACAAGAACAAGAAGAACAAGAACAAGAAGAAGAAGGAGGAGGAGGAGGAGGAAGAGAAGAAGAAGAACAACAAGAACAAGAAGAACAAGAACAAGAAGAAGAAGGAGGAGGAGGAGGAGGAGGAGGAGAACAAAAACAAGAAAAACAAGAAATAGCAATAGTGGTAATAGCAAGAATAATAATAATTGCTATATAACAGCTAGCTATTGTTAATAAATTATTAAAATGAATAATAACTAAATTTATATAGAGCTTTATACTTTGCAAAGTGATTTGTACATGTTTTCTCATTTAATCCTCATAACTCTAGAATGAAGATCATATTTTTATCCTAATTTTACATATGGGAAAACTGAGGCTCAGAGAACTTTAGTGACTTGCCCACAGTCACACAGCAAGTAAGTGTCTGAGGCAGGTTTCAAATTCAGGTCTTCCTGGCCCTAAGTTATCTACATAGATTAATAATTGAACTCATGTGAGTGGAAAGAAAGGTGGAAACATGTTCAAAGCTTATGTTCTAGATAAAGACAACATGGCCATAGATGAATAAATATAGGATACATACATAATAAGTATACAGTGATTTGGGGGCAAGATATTAACAACTGGGGGAATGAGGAAAGGCAAAAGAATGAGGAGATCAGTTTAGATGGAGCTGAGAATGTGTTGGGGGAATAATGTGTAATCAACTGGGAGAGACAAGTTAGAATCAAATCATGAAGGTTTAAAAGCTGAATAGTAAAGGTAATGAAGAGTCATTGAAGATGTTGAACAAGTGCCCATCTCTTATGGCTTTAGTCCGTTAAATAATGATGTAGATGCAATGAAATATTACTAGGATGTTTAAAAAAAACAAATTCGGAGGAACAGATTTGTTATCAATTGATATATTGATTGAGGACAAACAAAGCAGAACCAGTAGACCAACAGACTACAATAATATGAAGTTTCCTTCTCCCTTAGAGGCAGTTGAACTTTCACTAAATGCAATGATCAATTTTGGTCCCAGAAAACAGATAATGAAGCACACTTTCTTCTTGGTAAAGAGATGATGGACTACAGGTATATAATGTAATATGTGATATCACTGTGTCAACTTGTTTTACTTAACTTTTTATGTGTTAATGAGATAAGGTTTTACC
>JAQQSW010005841.1:0-14087 GCA_028646575.1 Pseudocheirus occidentalis | reverse complement strand
TCGTCATCCTCCTCCTCCTCCTTCTCCTTCTGCAGCACGTCTGCCCGCCAACCTTTGGGAGCTTTCAGCTTCAGCCCATCCAGCTCGGTGTCACACTGCCACACACAGAGCGCCCCATCTCGGCTCAAGGTGTACAGCTGTCAGACCAAAACACACAGGTGAGCAAAGAGGCGATGCTCTTTAGCCGGCTGCCTCCTCCCTCCGCAGAATCCACAAAAAAAGAAGGAACCACAAAGAGAAAGCAATTCAATTTATCAAAAACTGAGCGTCTATCAAGCGTTTGCTTGTCTACGTACATCCAAGCTTCCAGCTTCAAAGAAACAGGCAACAATAGCATCCTTGTGACCTCCTAGAGAATAGTAGATCAAATTATCCCATCGTTCTGCTCCAAACACCCAGGTTGTCATGTCCTTGCTCCCAATCACAAAGCACCTTTAATCACAAGAAAAAGCAACTCAAGTTACATAGTCTTTTATGATCCCACTAACAAAGCCTTTAATCACCATATTATTCTCAGGGAAATTTAAGAGAGCTTAGAGGCCACTAACCATATCAGAACAAGTGACTCCTTGTAATGGGAATGGCAACTTGAATATGTTCCCTGCCCCTAAATAGACCTAAGGGGGAGTTTGAAGACCTCTCCTGCTTTGAAAGTAAACTCTGCCCCCTAATAGGCTGAATGTAGTCACAGGGAGCCTGCGATGGAGGGAAGCAGAGCCCACAGGGAGCTGATAGTCAGAGCTGGCCAGATGGTGGGGGAGAGAGGAGGAGCTCAGGCAAGGAGACAGAGAGGTTTGTAAGTATATACTGATCTTGTATTGGTTTGTGGGAAGGCTGAAGGATGCTGTAGCTCTCAGCATTGTTATGGCTTCTGAATATCTTTGGTACTATTTGGAATCAGCTTACTGGTTTTGGGATTCGGTTTTCTGGCGTCTAAATAAATGCTGTGGTTCTGTCCTCTATTTGGAGTTTGGTGTATTTTGCACCTGAACCTTATGCGATACTTATAGTCATGGTCTTTATCGTAATCACAGGCGCTGTAAATATTGCATTGGCGCTACACTCCTCTACAACCTACCTAATTTTGAAAAGCAATTCTATTACACTCAGGGATATAGAAACTACAAAACTCATCTGAACATTTCAAAAACCATTCCCATTGGTCACAACTGTGCGGTATCATGTACATAAAACAAAGAAAAAGATTCAGGTTTAAATTATGTCTTTAACCACAAGAGTCTAGTTTTTTCCTACTTGATGCAGAAAAAATATTTCTTTCAAGCAAAAATACTGCTGTAACCTAGACAGGATAAATTAGATCAAGATTGTTTTGGTCTATTTGTCAGGAAGTCTGTCATCAGAATAAGGCTTATATGGCAACAAATGACATTTTAGTAATATTTCCCAATGTTCCATCTTTCTTCACCCAATACAAGATCTCTATCAACATTCATCACCAAAAAGCAATAGATGGAAATACTTAGAATCATCCGTCCAATCAATGAATGTAGTTTCATCATATGGCCCATAGTAAGTTTTGTCCAGGACAAAGGCATTAAATTCTCGCTTCTTTCCAGGGGCATAATACATTTGGGCAAGGTTGTCTTTTGCCACCACAAATCTCCTGCCAAACAAATAGTAAAAAAGTTACACATACAGCAAGTTTAAAACAAAAACCTCAAAATTATTACTACTGTTGAGAATAATGTCAGATAACTCGACTTCTCAGTCTAATAACTACCCTTATCAAACTAAATGTTATCAAGTGCCTCAACAAAGAGCACAAATGAATTGTGGTACCAACTATTCCCCAATCCTGTCTATAATCCAGTCTACCCAACTCTTCAACACCTATGAAGGTAAAAGCCTGAAATTCACACCAGACCAAAAGATGATCAAGAAATGCATCAACAATGTCTGAAAGTCCTCTATTTCACTGAATATCCATTTTTCCCCTGAAGGATTATACTCAGCTCTGCTGACTAGGTGATTCCTGGTTTTAATCCTAGCTCCCTTATCCACCAGAATATATTCCAAGCTACCAATCCCTTAATGTAGAACCTACTAAATCCTGTGTTATACTGATTGTAGTTTCACAATACTTGAATAATATTTGACTTTAAAATACAAGAATCAAGAGAAGCATGAAAAGGCAAGCGGGAGGGAGAAATCATAAGGGACTTATTAAAGTTGAACTGTTTACATTCTTACATAGAAAGATGGTATTTGTAAATCCTGAGATCTTTCTCAGTGTTAGGGTAGTTAGAGGATAGATATAGATATAAAGATATAGATATAGATATGGATATAGATATAGATATAGGTATAGGTATAGGTATAGACATAGACATAGGACACACAAAGAGATATATACATACACACATATATACATACATACAGACAGAGGGCACAGGGTGAGTTGAATATGGAGGGATGATATCTAAAAAATAAAATCAAGGGGTGAGAGAAGAAATGAACTAGGAGAAAGGGAGAGGTAGAATGGGGTAAATTATCTCTCATAAAAGAGGAAAGAAAAATTTTTACAGTAGAAGGGAGGCAAGAGGGAGTGAGTAAACCTTACTCTTATTGGATTTGGCTTAAGGAGGGAATAACATGCATTCAAATGGGTTTGTTAATCTATTTTACCCTACAGGAAAGTAGGTGGGAAGTGGATCAGAGAGGAAGGGATCATAGAAAAGAAGGCAAATTGGGGGAGAGGGTAATCAGAAGCAAACACTTTTGAGAAGGGACAGGGTCAAAGGAGAGAACAGATTAAGAGAGGGGTGGGATAGGATGGAGGGAAATATAGTTAGTCTTCCACAATTAAGACTATTATGGAAGTGTTTTTTGCATGACTATACATGCATAACCTATATTGAATTGATTGTCTTCTCAAGGAGGGTGGGTGGGTGGGGAAGGAGAAAGGGAGAAAATTTGGAACTCAAAGTTTTAAAAATGAATATTAAATACTGTTTTTACATGCAACTGGGAAATAAGATACAGGCAATGGGGTATAAAATTACCCTACCGGTAATCAGAATGCACATTGCCTTGGGGTGGGGGAAAGGGAGAGATGGGGAAAAAATATGGTACTCAAAATCTTGTGGACGTGAATGTTGAAAACTAAAAATAAATTAATAAAAGTGATAGAAAAAAGAAAATAGGAATGATAATAACTGTAATACTTAGCTGATAAGATAAACTGGGAAAAACAAATTAGATATTGTATGTAAAGCCCTTGGAAAGCATTAGGTAAATGTCAGTTATTATTCTCCATGGCTGCTACCTCTTTGCAAGAAGATCAAGAGTTTGCTCACCAAAAAAAAAAGAAAAAGAAAAAGAAAAGAAAAAAATCTAATGTGAAATTACAATGACTTTTTCAACCCCAGAACTACACAAAAAGACAGCCATCAGTCCACAGGCAACAGGAAAGGAGACCACTAAGCAAGACAACTTCAGAGCAAGTCTACAGCCTCACAAGCAGAGAAGAGACTGGAGCCTGCAGGGCTTTCTGTTCTGAGCAGGATTCTACAGAGAAAGTCCCAGGCAACAGCAGCAACCAATAGCAAGTACAGCTCAGACCAGAACACCCCAGGGTTCCAAAGTCCCTATCACCCTGTCCTGACATGGCCCTGAGGGTTCTTAAAATCCAGAACCCTGAACTTCAAAGATCCACAGGTGCCTAACCTAGGAAGTAGAGGGAGTTCACTGCAGGAGCCTAGTTGACTCACGGTGGGATCAATACTGACTACTTCATCCAAAAACACATCAAGGAGTAGTGTTTGGCCCTAGTATAAAGCCTTAATTAAGAAACTAAGGCTGGAAGAATAAACCAAAGAACACTGACCACTATAAAAAAAAAAACAAAACAACATTACAAATCTAAACATTTTTAAAAGGAAAGTAACTGTAACAACTACAAGCAGACTTAAGAAATTTTCCAGAAAAACAACATGATTAGCAAAAAGAAATAAACAAATATTTTAAAAATGAAATAAAAGCTCTGGAGCAAAGAACTGAAAGAATAAACAATTTATGAGAGGAAACAATAAACCCTTCCAGAAATGGAATCCCTGAAAATTAGAATAGATGTAACAGAAACCAATAACTCCATGAGACGAGAAGTAAGAGCAGAACAAAATCAGAAAGTTGAAAACAAGAAAAATCTAAGATACCTGGTAACAACTAACCTGGAAATCAGGGCATGAAGAGATAATTCAAGGACTATTGGACCCCCTGAAAACCATAATAAAAATAAAACCTAGACATTACATTTCAAGAAACCCTAAGTGAAAACTGCACAGATCTATTAGAACCAAAAGGCAAAGTGAAGACAGAAAGAATGCACAGACCATTTCCTAAAAAGTTGCTGTGACTGGTACAGCCATTCTGGAAAGCAATCTGGTATTATAGCAAAAGTCACTGAAGTGTGTATACTCTTTGACCCTGTTACTATTATAAAACGTATCACAAAGATCAGAAGCTGAGAAGTCCTTATGTAAAAAGAAAAAAGTTACATAAGTACTTATTGTTGTAGCAAAGAACTATATTCAAAGTGGTTACTCTTTAATTGCAATTCAACCGCAATTCAGTTTCAAAAAAAGAGGGTTAGGGAACCTGTGGCATCAACGTCACATGTGACCTTCTAGGTCCTCAAGTGTGGCTTTTTGACTGAATCCAAACTTCACAGAACAAATTCCTGTAATAAAGAATTTGTTCTATAAAACTTGGGCTCAGTGGAAAGGCCGCACCCAAAGAAAGCCACGTGTGACCTCGAGGCTGCAGGTTCCCCATCCCTGGGATAAACAAGTAGGATATAGGAATATAATGGAATATTATTGAGCCATGACTGAAAAAAAGGGAGCAAACTAAAATTTGTATGAAAGAAAGCGGCATGAATTGAGCAGAAGAAAAGACCACAATATATTCATTTACTACAACACGGCACAGGACAACAAAAGATTTAACAACACTGATTGATAAACACTGGCCAACCATGACCCTACCTGACACGTAAGGTGACAGAAATGATGAAAGGGATGATTTCAGAAAAACCTGGGCAGACTTAGATGAACTGATATGAAGTGAAGTGAGCAGAACTAGGAGAATATCATGTACAGTAAAAGCAACCTTGTAACAATGACCAACTGGGAAAGACTTCGTTATTCTGATCAATACAATGATCCAAGACAATTCTGAAGGACACGTGACGAGAAATGCCGTCTACCTCCAGAAAGAACTGATGAACTCTGAGTGCAAACTGAAGAAGGATGTTTTTCTTTTTTGCTTTGTGGAGGGAAGAAGGCAGGGCAATGGGGGTTAAGTGATTCATCCAAGGTGTTAAGTGTCTGAGGCTGTATTTGAACTCATGTCCTCCTGACTCCAAAGCCGGTGCTGTATTCACTGCGCCATCTACCTGCCCCTGAAGAATTGTTTTTAAACTTTATTTTTCTTGCTTTTTTTTTTCTTCTAGAACACAGATAATATGGAAAGATGTTTTTGCGTGATTTCACATGTATAACTGATATCTTATTAACTTGCCTTCTCAGTGGGTGGGAAAAGAAATGGAGAGAGAGAATTTGAAATTTTTTTAAATGAATGTTACATATAAAGAAATAACAATTTTTTAAAAATAAAATATTTTTAAAATATCAAAAGGACGATAAAAGACACACCTTTCTTCCTCATTCCAATAAATCTAGCATCCCCTTACCTGCCATCTGGGGAAAAGGAGACACTGTGAACAGAGCCATTGAAGTGAAAATGATGTAGCACAGATTTGCAAACCAAACTGACAAGCAAGGCTGCTCCCTCTGAAATCAAAACAAGAAATAGTTGACAGATAGAATATGGAAAAAGAGCATCACAGAATCTGAAGATTGGAAGGGAATTCCATGGCCATATCCATACACAGAAGCAATCCCCACTACAGCATACCTAACAAGTAGTGCATCCATCCTTTAAGATTTCTAAGGAAGTGAACCACGCCCATGCCCCTACCCGACCCTACTCTACCCTCTCGCAACTAATCCCCTTTTCCCCCTCCTGAAGTAAACCATGCCACTTTTTAGGAAACTGACCTAAATCTGCCCCTTCCTCCCCTTCCTTTTCCAGCTTCCATCCACTGCTCCTATTACAACTTCTAGGGTTAAAAAGGACGGTCTGATCCTTTCTCCACAAGACAATCCTTCCTTCAAATAAGGATGATGATAACATGGTATTCACATTTTAGAGCACTTCCAGGTTTCCAAAGCGCTTCACAAATATTATCTCATTTAACACCCTGGGAGATAAGTGCTATATTATCACCATTTTTACAATGAGGAAACTGGGGCAAGCAGAGGTTAAGTCACTCGCCTAGAGTCCTATGGCTAGTAAGTGTCAGCGGATGGATTTGAACTCAGTTTTCCTGACTCTAGGATGTTGAGCCATCTACCTGAACATAACTTTAAAGACTGCCTTGGGCTCTGACAATCCAAAGCTATGAATTCAAAGAGAGGCAGAGTGCCATAGAAAAGCGAGAGCCACCCTGGAGTCAAGAAGACTCGGGTTCAAATCCTGCCTGAGATCTATACGCTGGCTGTGTGACGCCAGAGAAGGCATCTCTCAGGACCCCCAGATTATACTTCAGAGACGCTAAATTGCACAGCGCATGCCAATCCACACCAATAATTTGCACTACAGATTTGCCATAAGGTAAGCATTTTGTAAACCTGAGTACACATGATTATGATATTCATTATAAAAGGACTCATGCTTTTCAACTTAGCATCAGGTTACAACACAGGACACAAATGGAATATAACAGCTTCAGTGAAAGACTGGATTTACCAACATTACATTTCACTGTTTTAAGAATCTGAAACATACGCCAGGTGATTACCTTCATCAACGATGATGGCAAAGCAGCCGTCTGGAGAGAGTCCCACACATTTAATGTTATACTTGGTTGCGAGAGGTAGGGTTTCAGACTTGTTGCTTTTAAAAAAAAAATTTTAATTAAAAAAACCAACCAACCAGGAGAGAATACAAGCATTCTTTAAACCTCATTACACAAAGGTAAAATTACAATACAATATTGTTTTCTCTGGTCCTAACCCAGAATCTAATCTGAAAGCCTAACCATGTCAATCAAATCAATCAATAAGCCTCTACTGTACAACTCCCATATGTCCGACACTGTGGTAGGTGCTGGAGATACTAAAACAAAAAGACAACACATATACACATACATGTAAGTATGAACAAAATGAGACATCAGTCATACCAAAAACTGAATTCCAGTAAATTAAGTTCCATAGAATTTAAAGGAGGGAAGTGACTTTTATTGGGGGGTGAGGGGGAGTGACTTTAAAGGAGAGTTCAACTCTCCCATATTTTAAAGTTGAAGAAATAAGAGACCAACAGAAGCTATGGTGACTTGCATATGGACAAAGAATTCGGACAAGAATCCAGTGTCAACTCCCAATGCAATGCTCTCCCTACCACAAGGGGGGGGTCTTGAACTTCTTTAACTTTAATCTCTATTCCCTTTTACCAATAAATTTGTAAACTGGTTCCAGTTGCATGTCCCCCAGTCCCATACCATGGGGCTTCATCCAGATCACCAACTGTCTTGAAACCTTAGCTCCTCTCTCATTTAGCCATAGTAAAAATAGTCAAAACCTAAGAAGTTGTCTCTTTCCTTGCCACACCATCAAGTCTAAACTACTATCCCTATTTATTTTCCTAAAATTACATATAATATTCTGTGCAAAATGATTTTGTAACAGGGAATTTTAGTCAAAAAATTAGCATTAAAGGGGTGTGAATTCTACTGCCAGTGCTGACTTGCTGACACCTCTCTGAGACTGTCCTGGGTAAAATGCAGGTGAAATGTGCTCAGTTCACAACTTTCCTGCTCGGAAATCCAGCCACAGCCGGCAGGTGCGTTACAAAGGCAGAGTTCTACTGCCAATGTTCCAGCAATACTCACTTCTTCAGATCAAAGACAGTGACTCTATTTCCCACCGGGCTGATGACCGAATTCCCATCAGGAGTGAAATTCAAGTTCCCACAGCGATAGACTGTCCCCAGCAAATTTGAAAACTGAAGAAAACAAAATACATTTGTCTTAAAGTCGAGATTAGGATCTTGTCATTCTTAAGGGGTCTTCGGTATTGAGGAAAGAGCAGTGGGGGGGGGGGGGAGGCGGCAGGGAAGCTTCTAAACAGCCGCCTGGGTTACAGACACACTGCGCTTTCTCACTACCGGACCTTCGGAGCCAGTTTAGAGAAGGACCGTGAAGGCTGCTGCTGCTGCTGCTGATGACGATGACGATGACGATAACCCTTCTACAGTACTTAGTATGTGCCAGGTGCCGTGTTTTACAAAAGTACCGTATTTTATCCTCACAACGACCCCGAAAGATAAGGGTCATTTTTCAGATGAGGAAACTGAGGCTAAATGTCCAGCTACCAGGGGTTTGAGGCCAAATCTTAAGGCCGACCTTCCTGACCTGGGGGGGGGAGGGGGGTAACACAAAGTTCCTGACACACAACGCATGCTTAATGGATGTTTATTGACTGACTGAATGACTGCAGGTCCAACATAGCAACCCTTTTTTCAAAGTGTGGATACAAGCCATTGGCTCAAACTTCTTGGGGTGCAGAAGTTTCCCCAAAATACAATGAAAACTTTTTTTTTCCTCCGCAAACTGGGACTTGATCCAAATGCTCATGCCCGGAGCCCACAACCCTGTCTCCCATTTCAATGAATGCACCCACGTGCTAGGCTGGGAACCGGGACTTTCAGCTTCCCCCAGGCCGCTACTCCTCCGCCTCCGCCGCGGGGAGCCTCCTACCCCGCTCGATTGCCCGCCCGCGGCTCCGGCCCCTGACCCCTTCCCCGGGGCTCCCCAGCACGCGGAGGACGCCCGCACCCTCCATCTCGGCTGCCCCCACATCCTCCACCCCGTCCCGCTCTCCGACACGGCCCATGCGCAGTGCGGCGGCGAGCTGCACGGGATGGGTCAGGGGATTGGGAGGGAGGGGACTTCCCCGGTACCCCTCCACGCTCACCCGGTAATTGAACTTCATCTCCGCTGTTCCGGCACGGGAGTCCCGCTGCCAACCAGTTCAGCCAGGCCCGTGAAGACCGGTACTTCCGGGGGAGCGGAAAGGGAGGCCATAGATTGGTAAGATGCTGCGCCCCTGGTGGCTCGGAGGGAAAAGTGCTCCATTCTTCTTAATTGTTCAACCAAGGGCGCCGAGAAAGCCCCAGGTAAACCTAGGCGCTCTCTCAAAAGAGAGCATTTAATACTCGCGTTTATGTGGAGCTTTAAGGTTTGCAAGTCTCATTTGATCGTCACCACCAGCCTGGGAGGTAGGAGTTATGGAGACTGTTCATGGAGTCAGGAAGACCTAAGTTCAAATCCTGTACTTACTAACTGTGCAACCCTGGCCAAGTCACTTAACTTCTGTTTACCTCGATTCCCTCATCTGTAAAATGGGGATAATTATAGCACCTACACCCAAGGTTTGGGTGAGGCTCAAATGAGTTGATAATTGTAAAACACCCAGCACTATATAAATGTTGGCTGTCGTTTATTATTCCCATTTTACCGATGAGAAAACTGAGGCAGGCAGAGGTTAAATGGTTTACTCAAGGTCACACAACTAGCAAATATCTGAGACAGGATTTGAACTCAGGACTTCTAAATCCATGTCCAGGTTGACTTAGCTCTAATAGAAGGAAAATAATGCTATAGAACAGTGATTCTCAACCTTCCTAATTCAAGGACCCTTTAATAGTCATATGTGGATATATCTGCATGTGGGGGGACTGCCTGGAGATGGATAGAGGAGTGGTGTCGGTTCCTAAGACCATTGGAAATATGTGTTTTCCGATGGTCTTAGAGGACCCCTGTGACCCCTGTGAAAGGGTCGGGGATCGGGACCCACCTGTTGAGAACCACTGCTATAGAAGCATAGCTGCTTTTTATAGGCACCATGCTTATATTCTTGCTGGTTATAGGGGCAGTCATGAAACTTTTTTGGTCATACACATAAAAATTTTTGAGAACCTCTAAAATTACTGAGAATCTTATGTAGGTCACATCTATTGGCATTTACTGTATGATATGTTGAAACTGTATCTTATTCTCTTCTGATTGACTCCTGATTTCTGGTTAGTATATTAAGTTTATAAGTAGCCGGTTTAAAGTAGTTTACACAAGATTGCAAAGGGGAACGTAGAAATCACTTTTTGATTGTCCCATAGACCAAAGGAGCATAACAGTTACTTGTAAACTGCATGTGTATTAACTAAAAATCACATGCTGAGACTACATGTTAAATCAGGGGAAGCCAGCAAGACCTTGCTGTCAGAACCTTTTGGTCCTGCTAACTGCCTCAGTAAGCCTCAGTTAAATTCCAGATATCTTGCAGTAAGACCAGCAGAACACCAAATGTTACTGATAACTTTAAGGTTATGGGGATATGTTAATGAACTCACCCTGAGGTGGCATGCATAAAAGTTTATCTGCCATAAAAAACACCTTTAAAAATGAGACCCCAAATTCCTAATCTTGCATGTGCCCCTCTTCCATCTCTCTCTGGATCCACACTGCCAAGTACTCCCATATCTTATCTATGGTTACACAAGTGACTCCCTCCCCAATTCCACTACACTGCCTGTCTTTCTCTGCTACCCCATCCCTATCTATCTCTATAGCCCGTCCATGCCATTTGTCTCTGTACCTTCTGTACCATTTGCCCCATACCCTGTGTGCCTTGTTAAAATGTGATTGAAGCATGATTCTCCTCTGCCACCATGGTCTTTCTCAGCTAGTACCCAAAGAACAGAGCATGCTTACCCCCATGTAATAATTCCATAAATGATAGCAATTCAATTCTAAATGTAAAAATTGATACATTTTAAAATATTTATTAATTCATTTAGAAATAACAATAGTAAACCCATTGCATGTTAATATTACATATTTTTATGAAAATTAACTTTTTCCAAAGCAAAAACTTCTTGAGAATGGCATTGTTTTTACATATTTTTGCAAATCTTAATGTCCTGGCTTAACAGGAGACTTGTTATCATTATTATTATAAGAAGAATACTAATTCTTTGTCTATAGCACCTTTGAGCAAAATGTAGTTTCTTTATGTCTTTAGTTAAGTCTGTTTTTGCTTTTACTTTGTCTATGATCATTATTGCTACCCTTGTCTTTTTTTTTTAACGTCAGTGGAAGTATAATAGATTTTGCTCTATCCCTTTGTTTTAACACTCTATGTATCTTTCTATTTTAAATGTCTTTCTTATAAATAATGTTGTTGGATTCTGGTTTATAATCAATTTTGCTATCCTCTTCTGTTTTTTAGGGGAGTCACACCATTCACATTCATAGTTATAATGACTAACTATGAATTTCCCTCTGCTATATTCTCTTATGCTTAGACTTCTTTTATTCCCTGCCCCCTCTTTAAGATCTATTTTACTTCTGGCTAATGCCTCTTTTATTTTACCTTTCCTCTTATCCTCTTCTTTTCCCTTAATCCTTTTCCTTCCTGTTTCCTTGTTGGTTAAGATGTACTTCTATACCCATATCCAAGTATATGTTTAATCTTCCTTCCTTTAACTAGTTCAGATGAGAAAGAGGTTCACTCCTCTCCCTCTTCCCTTTCCTTATTGTACAAACTGTGCTTGGCACACCACACCCTTCCCCTCTCTCCCAATGCATTTTTCTTCCCCATCTATTCCATTCTTTTTTTGAGATCATCCAAACACAATAGAATTACAACTAGGTCCTTTGTCTCTCTATGACCTCTGGTGATGGTAAAGTTCTAAGAGATGACATGTCTCATCTGCCCATATAAGAATAAAATCTGTTTAACTTACTTGTTCCATTATGATTTCTCATTCATGTTTACCTTTATATGATTCTCTGAACTCCTATGTTTGTATATCAAATTTTCAATTCAGCACTGGTTTTTTCATCAGAAATGCTTGAAAGCCCTCTATTTCATTAAAAATTCATTTTATCACATATATGTGTGTATATATACATATAAAGTATGTATATATATACACATATGTATATGTATATATATACACACACATATACAATCTTATACTTGGTCTTTCTAGGGAGGTTATTCTTGGTTTTAAGCCTAGTTCCTTTGCTTTCTAGAATATTACATTCCCAATTACAGACAGGTAGCTGCCAGATCTTATATGATCCATATTGTGGTTCCTCATTACACTGCTTGAATTCTTTTTTTCTGCAGTATTTTTTCCTTAACTTGGGAGCTCTGGGTTTTGGCTATAATATTCCTGGGAGTTTTAATTTTAGGGTTTATTTCAGGAGGAACAGGGGCATTCTTTCAATTTCTACTTTGCCCTCTGGTTCTAAGATATTTAGACAGTTTTCTTTTGTGATTTCTTAAAATGTGATGTCCAAGGCTCTTTTTTGGTTCAGGTAGTCCAATTTCAGGTAGTTTAGAAAATCTTTTTTTTTTTATTTTTATGTTTTAGCTTTTTTTTTTTTTTTTGCTTTTTAGAGGGGGAAAGACAAGGCAATTGGGGTTAAGTGACTTGCCCAAGGTCACACTTCTAGTAAGTGTTAAGTGTCTGATAGTCCAGTAATTCTTAAATTATCTCTCCTTGATCTGTTTTCCAGATTATTGTTTTTTCTATGAAATACTTCCACATTTTCTTCTCTTTTTTTAGTTTCAACTTTATTTTATTGTTTTTTAATGGCTCATATAGTTATTGGCTTTTATTTGCCCAATTCTAATTTTCAAATAACTTTTTCTTCAGTAAGGTTTTATACCTCTTTTTCCAAGTTGTTAATTTTCTTTTCATTATCTTTCTTCCCTAGCTTTTGCCTCTTTTTCCATTCTTTCCTCTACTGCTTTCATTTGGTTTCTAAAATAATTTTAGTGCCTTCTTTAATTCTTGCTTTAACTCTTCTAGGAATTCTTCTTGAATTTGTGTCCAAGCTGCATTTATCTTTGGGGCTTTACTTGTAGATGTTTTAGAGTCATTCTCTTCTGTGTTTGTGTCTTGAGTTTCCCTGTTGCCATAATAACTCCTTATGATCAAGTTCTTTTGTTTGTTTATGTGCTCATTTTTCCAGACTACTCCTTGACTTTGGACTTTATAGTAATGCTGGGCACCATTGGCCTGCTGGGAGGTTTTGTGGATTCAGAGTGATGACACCGTCAGCTCTGCTTTGGTCTGGGATGCTGCCCTCTGCTCCTGAGGTCAGAATCACCTTTCGAACTACCATATGCTTCCTGGAATTTGTTCCATACTCTGCACAGCTGGGTCAACAATCACGGACTTCTCCTCTCCACCCTGGATTTGTGTGTGGTGGGCAACAGAGCTGCCAGATGGCATCTCTTTCTGCACTCAGAGAATTCTCAGGAATCCCCTTGGATCTCTGTTGCCCTGTCTTGGTCTGCTCTCAGTCCCTGGACTTGGGAATGCTTCCTGCAAGCAACCACCACAGCTACTCACGCTCTTGGCCAGACCACTTCCTTAGTGTCTGCAGACCTCTCTGTTTAGCTCCATAAGTTGCCCAGGCTGGAAAAGTGAGTCATTATAATTTCTTCACTTTCCCAATTAAAATTCAGTCTAGTGCATTCTCTAAATTTTTGTCAGGGAGGTGTGGAGATAGCTAGATTCTTCTTACTTTACCATCTTGGCTCCCATGAGCTAATTCTTTACTTTTTTTAATTAATATTTTTAGTTTTAGTTTTCAATATTCACTTCCATAAGTTTTAAATTTTTCCTCCCCTTTCCCCCCTTCACAAGAGAACTTGCAATCTGATCTGACTCTACACATACATTCCTGTTAAACACATTTTCACATTAGTCATGTTGCATAGAAGAATAATGAATGGGGAAAACTGAGAGAAAGAAAAATAAAACAAAGTAAAAAGGAAATAGTATGCTTCATTTTGCATTCTGATTCCATGGTTCTTTCTCTGGATGTGAATGGCATTTTCCATCATATGTCCTTTGGAATTGTTTTAGGTCCTTGCATTGCTGAGAAGGGCTAAGTCTATCAAAAATCAGTCCTTGCACACTGT
>JAQQSW010005840.1:0-14087 GCA_028646575.1 Pseudocheirus occidentalis | reverse complement strand
TTCAATGAGGTGGAGGACTTTCAAGCATTCTTGCTGAAAAAACCAGAACTGAACAGAAAATTTGACAATCAAACACAAGAAGCACGAGAAGGTAAACATGGGAAAGAAATCATAAGAAACTTATCAGATTTGAATTGTTTACATGCCAATATGGAAAAACAATAATAGTGACTTATGAAACCTTTCTTAGTATGAGGATAGGTGAAGGGAATACAAATGGATATATATGTATACTTCCATATATGTCTATATAGGAGGCTATATATTCATATGAATACATATCTGAGCATGTGTATATATGGGTATATAGAGGGCATGGGATCAATTGCATACAAAGGGATGATATTTTAAAAGGCAAATTCTGAGGTGGGAGAGGACTAGAATGAGAGGAGACAGGGAGAGACAAAATGGGGTTAATCATCCTGTGTGGAAGAGGCAAGGGATAACTGTTACAACTTTACTTCCATTTACTCTCATTGAATCTGGCTTAGGGAAGAAATGGCATAAATTCTAAACTGAGCATCATGCCACACAAGAGAGTGGGGAGCGTGGGGATGAAAGGCGGGATGATGGAGGGGAGGGCAGGGTCTGGGGAGGGATACTGGATACTCACACTTCAATAAAGGGACAGGGACAGGGTAGAGAACAGAACAAGGTGGGGGAGGTATAGGAAGGAGGGACATATGATCACTGTTACAATATGCCCACTATGAGGATGCCCTGTATAATCACACCTACACCACCTGTATTGAATTGGTTGTCCTTCCAGCGGGGGTGGGTGACAAGGGAACAACCAAAAGAATCTAGAATTTAAAGCTCTGCAATACTTGCAACTAGGAATGAAGATATACAGGGGATGGGGTAGGGAGACCCTCCCAGCCCTACCAGAAAGTTAAAGAGCAGACCAGGGGAGGGGCTCTACAGTGGGATCGCTGTTTGGGGGTTGGGGTAGGGGAAGGACAGGGAGAAAATCTGTAATTCAAAAATCTCATGGAAATGAATGATGTAAACAAGAAAACAAATAAAATTTATTACAAAAAAAAAGAAAGTAAAAGAGGAAAATCAGCACAACTGAACAATACATTAAAAAAGGCCAAGAGGGGGCGGCTAGGTGGCGCAGTGAATAGAGCACCGGCCCTGGAGTCAGGAGTACCTGAGTTCAAATCCGGCCTCAGACACTTAACACACACACACACAACTAGCTGTGTGACCTTGGGCAAGTCACTTAACCCCAACTTCCCGCCAAAAAGCAAAAAATAAAAAATAAAAAAGGCCAAGAACATGTGCAAATGCAGCACTTATGGACCTTCTATCATTGCAAAGAAGTAAGATAGGGGCATTTTCTTATATGTCTTGTTTAGAGCCAGGCTTATTCTTTATTATTTTGCAACATTTTTGTTTTTGTGTGTTGTTCTGATTTTGTGGGGGGTGGGGTGGGGAGTTACTATTCTTTTCAGTTACTTTGTTCTAATTACTGTGTATGTTGCTTTCTTGCTCTGCCTCAGTTCACATAGATCTTTCCCTACTTCTCTCTGATCGTCACATTAATCATTTCCTACATCACAATAATAATATCCCATTACATCCACATACTATAATTTGTTGTCATTCCCCAATTGCTGGCCATCTATTTTGTTTCCAAGTCTTTGGTATCATAAAAAGTGGTACTCTTGAGTATTTGGTGTATAAGAAGACTTTCTTCTCATCAGTGACTTTTTTGGAGTATAAGGTAATGTATGGAATGTCTAGGCCATTTTATTGCACAATGACGAATTGAGTTCAAAAACGATTGTATCATTTCCTCACTTTACCAATAATACACTAGTACACTGATCTTTCTGCTAACACCTCCAACAGTGACTGTTGCCATCGTTTGTTTATTTTTGCCAATTCTCAAGCTCTGAGGTGAAACTTGGAGCTGCTTTTCATTTGCATTTCTTCTGTTAGTGTTTTGGAACATTCTTTCATGTGGTTGTGAATAGTTTTCAGTTCTCTTTTGAGAAATACTTGTTCATCTCCTTTGACCACATAGCTACGGGAGAATGGCTTTGGGCTTTTGATTAGATCTATGTTTATTTACATATTCTTCTAGCCAATTTTTTTCCTTTGGATTTGTTTTGGGCTCTGTGCATTTCTGGGGAATGTCTGCCCTGAGCTTCTTTTTAGATGCTTCTGCTGCTTGCAGTGCTCCCAAAGTTATGTGATCCAGGGTAAGATCTGCACACAGTCCCCCTGCTCTGAGCTCTATAAGTTCCTGACCCATGTTTATATCCTTTGGTTTGTGCCTGAATCAGAGACTTAGTAGACAATTCCACCACTATTAACCCAAGAGCCTCTACAGGTTCAGATCAACTGAAGTGCAGACTGTATTTTGAAATGAGACTCCTGTCCTGGTTATTCCATTGAATACTCCTATTCTGGGCAAGAAGATAAAATTAAGTCTCTGCTTTCCTCTTGGAAACAGAACCACGTTAGCTACCTCTTGCTTCCAAAGCTTGTTTCTGGCCCAGTTCACAGCTGTGAACTGTGCACGCCATTAGTACTGTGACCCAGAATTGGGCAGTGGGTGACCAAGCTGCCAGCTGGCCCCCATTCCTGTACCCTGAATGAGTTTAGGGGTCCCTGAGATCTCTTTCTGGCCTAGTGCTCAGTCTTTGTCCTCTTTCAGTCCCTGGACATTGTCATGCTACTTGTTGGGAGTACTTCTAGATAAACTCTCTCCCTGGTATCCTAAGATCTCTTTGTCCATCATTGTAAGTTGCCCTGGTCTGGAAAAATAACTGATAGTGACTAATTCTGTTTGGTGTGTTTTTATGGAGGAAATAGGGTAAGAAGCTAGCCTTCTTTTTCCACCATCTAGAACTGCTAATTGTTTATACATTTTGGATACTTATCCCTTACCAGAGAAATCTGAGACAAAGATTTTTTCCCCCATTTGACTTTTCTTTTTGTCCTAGGTGAGTTAAATTTGTGTAATAGCTTTTCAGTTTCTTCTAATAAAAACTATCCATTTTATCTTTTGTAATTGCCTCTGTCCCTTGTTTGGTTAAGAATACATCTGCTACCCAATGCTCTGCTTCTCCTATAATTTTTTAAAAATACTATGATCTTTAATATTATGGTCACTTTTCCATTTAGGATATATTATGGAATATAGTGTTTATCTATGCTTAATTATGTAAGACAATTTTCATAGTTTTCCCAGCAATGTTTGTCAAATAGGAAGTTCTTTCCCAAGTTATTTTTTTTTCCATTTTACCAAAAAATTGGTTCATTGAATACCATTGTTTCTGATTCTCCCTTGTCTAGTCTGTTCCATTGAGCTACCTTTCTATTTTTTAACGTACACCAACTAGTTTTGATACCAGTAACATAGTTTGAGGCCTCAAAATGCTATTCTTCCTTGTCTTCCTGATTGGTATAGCATTAAAATTATAAATTAACTTTGACAGTCTTGTCATTTTCATTATATTGACAATGCCCAGCCATGGGTCCCAAATATATAAATTGCTCCAAATATGTAAAAATGTTTTTTATCATTACTTTATGGAATGTGCGGATGACCCCATAGACATGCTATCCTGGGAACTGAAGTAAAAAGATAATTTCTTCTACTAAAGAGGACTTCTCATCTACAGATATTGCAGGGACATGTGGTCTATGCATAGACACCATCCTATATACAGCTCACCCCTCACTCTTTTCTCATTTAGTTGCTTGGACAATAAGACCACCTACTGATTTAGTTAAGCTCACTTGAGAACTTAAGTATGTTGTACACTTGTAATGTGTTATGAAAGGCAATACCCTCTTTTTTTTAATTGTCTTTTTTCTACATTTAGTTATTTATTAGATGATACAGTTAACCAATATGCATTCATCTGAGCTATATTTGCAAGGATTACACTGGGCAGGACTATGGTATCTTTAATATTGTCAGAGGAAGCAAGGACAGAAAGAGGAGACTTTGTTTTTATTTTTCTTACTTTTAAAGGTTGCAAATTTTCCAAAGACAGTGAGCCACAACACAGATGTATGCTTTGTGACTAAAAAGTGGTAAAAGAAAGGAAAGCAGGATTTTTACTATACAAAAAGATCTTGATGTTCATTCTAAGAATCGCATTTAATAAAATACAGGCGTATTCTGTACAAAGTTGCTGGAACATACGTTATTTCACAATAATTTCATTAATGTTTTGGAACCAAATGCTGTTGGCAAAGTCATGAAACTGTGCTGTAATGTTTTGTTTTCTCTTCCACTTATGATGGGTCCTCTCCCTTCTACCTTTCCTTTCATGGAAAAACAGCTTCCTGTGATATAATTTTAGCTAACATTTTGTGTTTTCATTGACTTAATTAACAATATTAGACAGAATATGCCCATTTATTTTTTAAATTTTTTTCTCAATTGCATATAAAAACAATTCTTAACATATAAAAAACTGAAGAATTATTTTTACGCATAATTAAGAAACAATAAAAAAATTTTTAAAGTGTATAGGTGTATTCTGCCTAATATCATTAATTAGGCCAATAAAAACACAATGAAATTTTGAGTTCCAAAATTTCTCTCTCCCTCCCTGCCTTACCTATATATGTAATTGATGTTCAGTTGATGTGAGGAACCTCACAGAAAAGTCTTAGAAATGTAGCATAGTATTTTAGTTACAACATATTCTTTTTATCTAGTTATTTTGATTTAAGAAAAATAAGTATACTCACTGAGATTATGATTGTCCTTTTTTTGCCTCTCTTTTGCCAGAGCCCGGGTATCTGTTTCTGACCAAAAGCAATATTATTAAAATAGACTTTTATTCTGGCTAAGTTTGGAGAGCATTACTTAATATATCTTACCAATATCAAAAGATTAAAATTAAGTGAATGGATGTTTGCTTAGATAACACTACTAATCATGCATTTTTCATTTAAATATTTACAAATTTGAAACTTTTTCTAGCAAGTCATAATTGTAATTCATAGAATCTCATATGAGAAGCCCAGGGGGTAAGACCAATCACCAACAGGAGTACCTCTCTGCCTTTCCTTCATAAATATTATAATAATAATTATTATTATTTTTATTATCTGAATTTTTCAAGTAAATTTAGATTTCTGTATCTTCCTGAGTTCATCTTTATTTGATTTTTCAAGATCCTCATCTTGAAACATTCATTATATCCTCTCTAGTAAATAACACTCTCCTATCCTTCTTTAGTATAACTTCTTAAAAAAAAATAGCCCTCTTATTTTTTCATTTTCTTTGAATGGGCTTATTGAAAGGTGTTTTTTAAAAAAAATTCCTTAAGGTCTCTGGGTTCATCTCCTCCTATGTAATAATAGAAGAGATGAACACTAAGTTCTTTTTTAGCTCTGGGAATTAGAAGTGATTCTAACTTCAGTCTTACTCTTAGGTGTAATGACAAAATACAAATGAAATCAGCTCCACTTGGAAAGTGGAACAACATCAATTCATTTGCTCATAACACTAAATAACCATTTGGCCTAATTATCTCACCAATTTAATTTATTGTTTTTAATCTAATATTATTTTGCTATGGCATTGATGCAGTTGAAAGTGGAGAACTTGTGTCAGATTATTTCACGTGGTACAGCCTAGGTATAGGATTATCCATTGCCCAAGCAACCAGTAGCTCAGCCTGGTTGATTGATCAACTGATTATCCAGTGAAAAACCTGTGTTGTGAGAAAAGGAAAAGAATACATTGCATTTCCCTATTTCAACTGGCTGTGTCAATAGTGTGAACAAACACACATCACACACATATGGTTTCAGCAAATATATTATCAAAACTTGACCCATTGCTATAGGATATAAAAATAGCATTGCTGTATTACCTGGCGTTTCCCTTTTCATGGGTAGACTTCTTGGACAGGAAGCATTAGTAAGTCCCATATTAACTGGTGAAATCCCCTGGTCACCATTGTATACGTCCAAGACACTTCCAGATAACTTTGTGAGGAAGGGGAAGAAGAAAAAGGTTTTTAAAAAATTAGAATAGATTAATAAAATCATCACCACCAGCACTTCTGCTTCTAGTATAGTTGGTAAATCTTAATATGATAGCAATCCAATAGATATATTTGAAAGGATAAAACATACCTCAAGGGAATAGGTGCTTACAACATAGGCTGAAAGTAAGCTCTAGTGCTTATGGAAACAGAATTCTTGAATATTTTTAAATACTATGAGAGTTTAGATCTATTCCATAGCCTAACTAAAAGTAGGAACACATAGGAATCACAGCTTAGGAGAAATGAACAGACCAATGAACAGAGCTGGAAACTTCATTGAAAGGCAAGTTAAAACTGAGGAAGAACTGTTAGAAGGATGTCTTTAAATACTATTGTCTTTAAAGTATAAAAGTATTTTATTGAGTTTCTTAAATATTAAATACTTAAAATATTAATTTAAATTCTAAATAAATATTATTAAGCATCTCATGTTCAAAAGAAATATCACATAATAAAATTAAGTGAAACATCTTCTTTTCTGAAAGGATTATTTTTCTTGTTATAAATATTTCAGCTGCATCTAAACTCTAGGCTAACATCTTTCCTACTCATCCAAATAGAGCAACACTGTGTTATTTAAGGTACTTCCAAGAGAATGATTTTGTGGAATGCCATTACTTATGCTCAGTTTTAAGTAGCCACCAAGGCAGTATTAGAAAATCTGTTCATATATTTGAACTCCCAAGAAAATTAATTTCAAAGCATGCTTAGAATTTGTTCTGATTGTGACTGAAGAAAAACCTATATTTTATATGAAGGATCTGAAAGTTAACCACATTTCCATCTTAAGTAGCTAGATTTTATTTCAGATAGCAAACTAAGAACTGAACAAATAGCAAGCTTTCCACATTCTTCAGGAACTAGGTATGGTCTCTTTCTTTGATTGACCTATTCCCTCCAGCTATCAACCCATATCTCTTTTACCTTTCACTCCTAAAATCCAAGAAAGGGACATTTCTTTCCCATTCTGAACAGCAGCACTACCACCATACCTCATGTGTTTTGTTCAGGTCCCTGTAATCTGATTTCTGAACCCACCACTTAACTAAGACTGTTCTCTCAGAGGTCACTAATGTTCTCTTAATCTCTAGACACCACAGTCTTTTGATAAACTAATCTTTTTTGTCCTTTCTGCAGTTTTCTATGTTGTTGAGTAGGCCCTGCTTCCTGAATCCTCTCATCATAGGAGTAGAAGATTGCCTATTAAGGACACTGCACACAGTTTCCTCTCCCCTGACCATCTCTCATGCTCTCCTCCCTCCTTAACCTATCTCATAAAATCTCTAACTTCCAACAAGACATTCAGCTTTGATTAAAGTCTTTTCCCAATCCTCACAAGAGTGGGGACCCTTCCTGCCTAAACTACCATGGATTTATCTCGACACTATCAAGGACTCTGCATCACATCCCTGCCATTTCCATAGACTATCTTCTCTACTCTGGCCATCATTTTCACCTTCTCCCCACCAGAACCTTAGACTCTAGTCTGAGCTCTGATTGGCATATTTTTCCCTTATTCCAGCGGTTCTCAACTTGTGGGTCACAACCCCTTCGGGGGTCGAACGAACCTTTCACAGGGGTTGCCTAAGACCGTCAGAAAACACATATTTCTGATGGTCTTAGGAACCTAGACACTGCTCCTCTATCCATCTCCAGGCGGGGTCCGCCCACATGCAGATATGCCCACATATGAGTATTAAAGGGTGACAGCATTAGGAAGGTTGAGAACCACTGCCTTAGTCTGACTTAAGAAAGGAATCCATATTACTTCAAGGCCATTTCCATTCCATGCTACTGGTTGTTCATACCCTCTCCACTGCTTTCAAGATCCTCTCTATATATAGTTCCTCCCTGCCCCCAGCCCCATTAGAACATGTGCCCCCAAAGGGCAGAGACTATCTTTCTTGCTTGGTTTTTTTCCCTAGTACTTAGAATAATTCCTGGCACATAGAAGACATTTAAGAAATACTTGCTTCATCAACCAAATTTTTGGTGGGTGGGGTGATATATTTAGATATACATGTCATCTCCTCCTGCACATACAAGTTTCTTGAAAGCAAGGACTGTTTCATTTTTGTTTTTGTATAACTTCTGTCCATCACAATGCTGGGCACATAGTAATACTTTCTAAATGTTTTTGATGTTCATTGATTGGAGTTGAAAGGAACATGAGTGAGTTGCCCAGTGTCATATAGGTTGTAAAGGGAAGAGCTAGGATTCAACCCAGATTCACAGATTCCAAATCTAGTGCTCATTCCAATGATACATGTTACTTGGTTTCTGTTGAAAAGTTCTTCCAAGTCTTCTATTTCTTCCACTATCTTGTCACCTTTTTTGCTTTGTTATTCAGCTCAGGGTCTGACCCTAGTCCTCCCCACCAACCTCCCCATCTACATTCTCTCCTTTGGTGATTTTATCCAGTCTCATAGTTTCAATGATTACCTCTACATAGTTGACTCCCAAATTTTCATATCTAGACTCTTACCTCTCTCCTTAAACCTTTCTCTGAAAATTCTTTTCTACCTCACATAATTCTGCACCCTCAACAGTGTGCTCAGCATCTTTAACTGGATGTCTAAACACCTCTCAAACTCCAGATGTTCAAAGACCAATTTATCATCTTCAAGGCTCAAAACCTTGATCATCTTTGACTCTTTCCCTATGCTTCTTCCCCCATATCCAACTGGTCATCAAGTCCTACCAATATCACCTCTCTCTACAACATCCCTTGTCTCATTTTCCCCACTCACCACTCTTCAGACTTTCATGGTTTCTTATCTCCATTCTTTCTTCTTCTCCAAGCACATCCTCTACACAACTACCAAATATCTTCCAAAAACTCTTAATGGTGCCCTTTTACCTCTAGGATAAAATAGAAAATTCTTAGCTTGGCATTGAAGGCCCTTCACAATCAGACTGCAATGTACATGTACCTTTATCATCTTATTTCATGAATTCTACATTCCAGTCAGACTTAGTGGCTAGCTATTCCCTAACCTCAATACACTGGCTCCTCTCTCTGTACATTTGCTTTCCCTTTAATGGAATGCATATCATAGAAAATCACTTTCTTCTCATTTCTTGGCTCATATCAACTGCCTTTTTCTCCACATATACTTCCCAAATTCCGTGAGCAAAAGTTTATTAAATATCTTATATTCCTAGAGCAATTTGTCTGGATCTCTCTCTCTCTCTCTCTCTCTCTCTCTCTCTCTCTCTCTCTCTCTCTCTCTCTTTTGGCTCTTTGGAGGGGGGAAGGTAGGGCAATTGGGGTTTAGTGTCTTGCCCAAGGTCACACAGCTAGTTTTGTGTTAAGTGTCTGAGACCGGATTTGAACTCAGGTCCTCCTGACTCCAGGGCTGGCACTGTATTCACTGTGCCACCTAGCCGCCCCTGGATTTCTCTGTTCCCAAACACTCCCCACTTATTATACTTAACTGTCTATATCCTATCCCTCCCACACAGTTACCAGTGTAGTAGACTTTCCTCTCCTTTTATGAAGAGACCATGCCATTTTAATCTATCTATTCCCAGCACTTATCACAATGCCCTCTGAACAGTAGATATTTAATAAACTGTTGTTCATTTGAATTGTCCATGGAGGTGATTCTCCATTTTTGAAGTTTTATTTTGAAATAGCATATTATGATCAATAGAGAGTTCACCTTAGAACCAGGAATATCTGAGTTCAAATGCCATTTTCCCCTAAGAAGTAGCTAGGTGGCAGAGCACCAGACCTGGAATCAGGAGTTCCAATCCAACCTCAGGCATTCATTAGCTATGTGGCCTTGGGCAAATCACTTAACACTTGCTTGCCCCCTGTTTCCTCAACTGTATAATGGGAATAAAAGGAATAAAACCTATCTCATTAACTTTTTGTGAGGATTGTAAAGTGCCAAGCACAGTTCCAGCCTCAGTATCCAAGGTGCTGTATAAATGCTCACTCCCTCTCCTTCCCCTCCTTTTGACACATACTATCTGTATGGCCTGAGGCAAATCCTTTCTCCTCATAGGGCCCTATAACTAACTCTCCCAGTTGCCAAGAAGATACTGATCTGCACTGGTAGAGGGAGTTTCCTTACCTGGGAACTCCCTATATTATAAAATCAAAGGTCCAATCCGTGTAATAACAAACAGATATGAACATAGAGAAGCCGTGGCCAGAGAGCTGACCTCTGAGCCAATAAGACCTGAATTCAGGTCCTGCTCTGATACCTAGTGGGTGTATATGCAAGTCACTTCATGTTGCAGTGTCCTAAGACTATACGTTGTGCAAGGGGTGCCAGCCTGAGTTAGAAGAGCAGGTTTCTCAAGTGGAAGTGTATTGTACTAATCAAAAGTCTAGTGCAGCTTCCCCACCACCAGCCAGTATCCATTTGAGTAAATCTGTAAAATATTTGACATGTCATCTCATTTAATCTTCATAATAACCTGGTGAGGCAGGTGCTGTTATTATCCCCATCTTACAGATAAGGAAACTGAGGTAGAGAGAGGTTAAATGACTTGCCGAGAGTCATACAGCTAGTAAGTCACTGAGGCAGAATTTGAACTCGTCTCCTTTGACTCTGTGTGCAGTGCTCTAAGCACTTAGGTGCCTTTATATTTTTTGAGTTCAAGTTCTACCAAATCCTTGCCAGATTTGGAAAGGCTTCAATTATGGGTCTGGAAAAAGGCATTATGCCTGTCAGCTGAGGCCCAACTTAGCAATGCTTAAAGAGACTCCTCACCAGAATGGTGTTCACTAAGCAAAGACTTTTCTACCAAAGCAACCCTTGAAAACCAACACCTAAATCACAGAGGGATTGTGATCAAAATCAATGCAGGGAATACCCACAGTGAAACGTACACAAATCTGAAATATTTACAGCTCAAGTCATTTTGTTGCAAAGTTCTCCTAATTAAATTTTAAGTTTCTTGATGATAAATTTCTTATTTCCTGCAATTCATATTTCATTCCCTGTTTCATTTAGATATAGACTTTTAAAAACATCATCATCATAATACCATAGTTGTGAGGATTTTTCAACAATTATTTCAGACATATTTGACTTAATATTGCATATTTTATATTTAGGATACGATCTGCCTTGGGACAGCATAAAATCTGGTCATTAAACTATTTTGATGTCCATAGACTTGAACTATTCAATTCAGGAAACATCTGTTAACTTTTACCACAGATCAGCAACTCAATAAATGCTTGTTGCATTGACCTACCAAAAAATTTTGTCTCAGACAGAAAGTCCTGAGTTTAAGCCTGACCTTAACACACATGGCTGTTTAGTCCAGACTCTATGGATTCTAAGACCAAAAAAACAGTAATTCTTCTTCTAAATGAACTTTCATGCTACTCAGGGAAGCTATCAAGAGTGGAGAGAGGAACATGAACATGGAAAAATTATGTACAGAATAATTTGCAGCAGGAGAATCAAGTTCAGGAAAGACCTCATCTAGGGGGTGATACTTGCAGTGTGTTGAATAGAGCTCAAGATGTAATTAAAGCTAAGAAGATTAATACATGTTAATTTTCCACAAGTGAAAACAAAAAAACTACTTCTCCAAACCTTACCTTTCATATGTGCTGCAGCTTAATGTTTCTATCTATAGTTGTGAGGATTTTTCAAAAATTATTTCAAACATATTTGACTTACTATTGCATATTTTATATTTAGGATATGATCTGCATATCACTAGGAGCCTTGAAGCTGAAGATGGATGACCAGTTGTCAAGGCAGGTTTGGGTGAGTTAGGTCACCTCTGAGGTCCCTTCCAACTCTGAGATTCTGTGATGTGATACAGGACATTTTTTTGCCTGAATGTCCCATAATTGCCTCAAAATTAACATGTACTGAATAATTACTTCTCTCATGTCCCCCCAAACCACTAGCCTTTTTCACCAATACCATTTCTGTTAGTACTACTGTCATCTTCTATTGTGTCCAATTGGTTATCTAATATCTTTTTTGCCCTTCTCTCTTTATCTGCCATTCATAATTTGTCACTGAGTCATGATATTTTTTCATTCTCAAGGTCTCTCAGATTTAGAAAGATAAACTACAGGCATAAATGGAAGGCCTTGTGTTCCCCAATCTCATAATAATAACTCACACCTGACTTATGACTTGATAATGTTCTTCCTGTTTCCAACTCTACCTCCTCCAAGCTATCCTTGGTGACAGAATAATGTTCTAAAACCACCAATTTCATCAAGTTACTTTCCTGCTCAAGGCTTTAACATGATTCCCTATCCACAAATGCATCAAATCTAAACTCTTCCTAGCTTTCAAGGTCCTCTACAAGCTGGCCTCACTGGATTTATCCAACCATATCTTCTGTTCCTTCCCAACATGCACTCTCCATTTGGTCAGGCAAGGCTTAGTTTAATATATAGATATCACACACACACACACACACACGTATATGTATGTATACGTGTGCAAACACACATGTGTATGTGTACATATTTACGTGTGTGCACACATATACACGTACGTGTGTGTGTGTGTGAATAACTTCTCTTCAAATGTCCTCCATTTTCCCCTCCACAGCTCAAAATTCTACTCACCCTCTAAGTACCAGTCAGTGGTGGCTGCACCTGGTTAGAAAGTCTTCCCTGATTACACTAGCCTATCCTTGCCTGTCTCTTTTAAACTTCTATTCCTCATACTACCTGTACCACAAAGGCTAGTGATTATTTGTCATGGTATTTCCTATATTAGTTTTGTCTTTCCAAGAAGATGGCAAGGTCTTTAACAAAGACTATTTCTTCTGCTACCTTTGTTTCCTCCGAACACTTAAAGCATAGATGGGTAGATACTCAGTAAACACTTATTGAATGAATGATGAATTGAAAGGACACAGGAACTTATCAAGGCCTTCAGACATAATGCCATCAGGATGTTTGAGTTTTTAAGACTGTTTCTTGGCTTCTCTGCTTTGCTTTTCCACTGGAGATACAGCCATACTATTACAGAAAGGGGTTGATGGGAAAAGTTAGCATGAGGCTATTAGGCAGAACAACTAGGGACATAAAAGGAAGATAAACTACAGGCATGAATGCAGAACTCAGTAGGGGAGCATGTACATGTACAATGTATGCATACATGAAAAGCTTAGCTTTTCAAAGATTAACACATTTTCCTTTGGGGCTCCTATTCATTTAAATGCAGTAGACAGTACTTTTGCAGTTTTAGGATGCATTGTTGAGTTCAATCCTGCCTCATTTCTATTTGCCAAAGCTAGGCTCTGAGGTTCAGATGATAAACACTGAATGTAGAGGGAAGGCCCACTCATTTTTTTTTAGTACAAATAATGCATAAAAAATTATATGGAAAGCAAATTTAGGGGGGCGGGCCAAGATGGCGGCATAGAAGCAGCAAAGCACCACAGCTCCCACAGAAACACGCTAAAAAACTCATAAAATGGGACGCTAAACAGATCTGTTGCTACAGGCAGCGCAGCAGGCGGGGCTCTTTGCAGCAGTCTGGGACCCCGGGCGAAACCCCTCCCCCACTCACCCCCTCAAGCCCTGGGGCATCGGGCGGGGAGCCGCATATATAGGAGACCTGATCTGCTGCACTGGAGGCACAGTTACCACATCTATCAGGCCAGAAGGAAAAAAAGGCTAAGAGAAAGGTCAGTGGATTTTGCTAACTCTGGCGGAGAAGAGCAGTCCAGCCAAACTGCTCCCAGGGCAAGGAAGCAGCCGGAGGTGGCTGTAACAGCAGGAACGTCTGAGAGCCGCAGCAGCCCCCACTGGGCTGCTTCAGAGCCCTCAGCCTGCAGATAGCAGGGGGGCTGACACAATCCATCAGGGCCAAGGACTCTTGCATTGAGTGGCCTGGATCTGGATCGTGGTCTTGAGTGGTGGTCCTGGGGTGCGCTTTCAGTGAGCCAAGGCTAGGAGGTGGGGCTGCAGCACCCTATTAAGAGCTCTGGCAGCTGTGAGGGCCCCAGCGATTTGGGACAGAGCTTTCCCCCTCCAGGAAGCAGAGCTCCGCAGAGCTAAAAAAACAAGCAATTAATAGACTGGCCAACATGAGAAAAAGGAAGCAA
>JAQQSW010005839.1:0-14087 GCA_028646575.1 Pseudocheirus occidentalis | reverse complement strand
ACACCCGCCTCCCACTGCTTCCTTGCCCTGGGAGCAGTTTGGCCGGACCTGCTCTTCTCCTCCCAAGTTATCAAAATCCACTGACCTTTCTCTTAGCCTTTTTTTCTTCTGGCCTGATAAATGTGGTAACTGTGCCTCCAGTGCAGCTGATCTGCTCTCCTATAGATGCGGCTCCCTGCCCGATGTCCCAGGGCTTTGATGACCTGGCCGGGTTTTGGCCGTGGGTCCCAAACTGCTGTGAAAAGCCCCGCCTGCTGCGCTGCCTGTAGCAACAGATGTGCTTTCTGTCTTTTGGAGAGTTTTGGAGCTTGAAAATCTGTTTAGAGTCCAATTTTATGAGTTTTTTAGCGTGTTTGTGTGGGAGCTGAGGTGCTTTGCTGCTTCTACGCCGCCATCTTGGCTCTGCCCCCTCTGAATATGTTTCTTTTGAGATGCCTGTAAGATATCTAGTCAGAGTTGTTTAAAAGGCAAGTTTGTCATGTGAGATTAGAGCTCAGGAGAGAGGCTGGAAAAATAAGAATGGGACTCATTGAAATAGAAATTAAAATTGAACTCATGGGAGGTGATCAGATCATAAAGGGAGAAGGTAGAGAAGGAAAACAGAAGGTAACTGAGGTTGAATGATGAAGAGGTCTATTTTTGATATGTTGTGTTTCTGATATCTGAGATATTCATTTCAAGATGTGCAAAAGGAAGGGAATGATGAGGGACTAGAGCTCAGGAGGGAGATTAGGCTAGATAGATATGGGAATCATCTGCACAGTGGTTGTAATTGAACATATAGGACTGATGAGATTAAAATAGTATAAAGGAAGAAGAAAAGAGGACCTAGAAAGAGCCTCGAGGACAGCCATGTATCTCCTGGATGAAGATTAAGCAAAAGAGATTTAGAAAGAATGGTCAGACGAGCATGATGACAAGCAGGAGATAACATTGTCATAAAAACCTAAAGAGAAGAGTCTCCAGAATGGAGATCAACAATGGCAAAAATTGAAGAGAGGTCAAGAATTATAAAAACTGAGAAGAAACCAATAGATTTAGCAAGAAAGATACCATTAATAACTTTGGAGAGAGCACTTTTAGTTGAAGGTTGGAAGCTGAGGTTAGAAGTCAGATTGCAAAGTGCTTAGAAAGAGAAGTGGAGGCACTTCAGGGGTCTTTGATAAAAGAGTCTTTATCAAAATATTTTAGGTGAGGAGGGAAGAGGAGATATAGAATGAGAGCTAGTGGGCATACTGGAATGAGGTTTGTTTTTAAGATTTGAGGAGATAAAGGTTTGTTTGTAGAAAGCAGAGATGGACTTAGTTGATAGGGAGAGACTGAAGATTATGGTAAGAATGAGGATGATAGATGAGGCATTCTGTTAGACAAGATGAGAGGTGAGGGGATTGAGGGTGAATTTAGAAGGTTTACCTTTGAAGAAGGAATAGATATCTTTTCAGGTGAAACAGGGATGAAGAAAACATAGTGCAAGAAGAACTGGAATGATTAGAAATGAAGAAGAGCAGGAAAGAGGGATCTCTAGGTGAATGCCTTAATTTTTTTCAGTGAAGTATAAAGTAAGGTCATGAGCTGAGAGGATAGAGGTGAAATGAAAAAGTTTGCAAAAACCTCTGTAATGAGTGAGATAGTGAAGCAATTAGGGAGGTGTAGAAGGATTGCCTTATCTCAGTGAGGGTCCAGTTGAGATTAAGCAACAAAAATTTGTTATGGACCTAATCAGTATCACTACTTTCATCAGTTCTGTTCATCAGTACAAGAATAGGAGAAAAAAAGTGGACATGGCAGGAGTAATCTAAGTTTGAGGGTTGGCAAGGCATTATTGATGTTTGGACCAGGGAATAAGAGATTCAATTGTAGAGGATCATGTAGTGTTGAACAGTCATGGAGGGAGGAGAGTGTTGGGTGATGGCCTGGCAAAGAGTAAAACAGTAGAGGTATTGGAGAGAGTGAGGATGAAGAACAGGGTTGGGAGGGGAATGTTGTGAGGCTGAGGGAAGGATGGAAGGAAAAAAAGATAACTAGATCAATTAATCTTAGAGTTCACATGCTGTGTGTGTGTGTGTGTGTGTGTATCATATTGTCTCCTCCAACAAATTGTAAGTTCCTTGATGGCACAGATTGCCTTTTGCCTCTTTTCGTATCCCTAGCACTTAACACAGTGCCTGGAATGTAGTAAGTACTTAATAAATGTTTATCAAACTGAACTGATTTGTAGGTTTTGGCAATATGAACGGTATGACTGTCTTTGTGTGTAGCAGAGAGGAAGTGAAGAAGTAAGTCATGAGAATGAAGGACAGTGAGAAACTAAATAATTAGGGTATTTGTATGCTGAAATCCCCTAGTTATGAGGCCAGGAGTTGGCAGGAGAATAAGACAGGGTAACACAGATAATAGGTTTCAGAGGTGAAACTTGAACTTAGATCTTCTTTGTTCTAAGGAAGACTTATTGCTTCTCATATCTTGCGTGGAATGACGAAGACTCATCCTCCTGAGTTCAAATCTGGCCTCAGAATGTACTTGCTGTGTAAGCCAAGACAAGTCACTTAACCTTGTTTGCCTCAGTTTCCTCATCTATAAAATGAACTAGAGAAGGAAATGACAACCCACACCTGTATCTCTTCCAAGAAAACCCCAAATTGGATTACAAAAAGCTGGATACAACTGAAACAAATAATCACAACAAAAATCAAACCACTACTATTATTATTAGTTATATTACCTTTCTTCCAGAGATGTTGAGGGGATCAAATAAGATAATTTACAAAGTACTTTGTAAAGTGTAAAGTACTATTGGGCTGTCAGTTATTGTTATTTTGAAAGGTAACCTAGCAACTATTTGACAGAGATAAAGAATGAAGATGACGTCTCCTGGCTTGGGCTCTTCCCACCTCTAACATACTTAGTGAACTGTTTCTAAACAAGATATCCTTAGCCTTTCTCTGCCCTTTGAACCAAAGAGAGCACACTGACATTTTTTTTTACCAAGAAACAACAGATCACAAGGAATAGATTTTAAATCCATGCCCTCGTTCCAATGTACAACCCAACTCTTGGCATTGTTGACAATATTGGATGTGGGTTAAATACAGCAAAGGGAAGTCAATGCTACACCTTAAAAATTAATTGTTCAACTACCAGGTCATTTCAGAGTAATGCACCGTGAAATTATGTTATTCTCCAGAAGAATTTCCATAAAGTTTAACATGCCATTACCCATTCTTTTTTAAGTTAGTAAAAATAAAGTATGAAAAAAGGGGGTTCTTGGGAGCAGAAGGGCAGATGTAAACCCTGCTGCGGACATAGCAGCACTAGTCAAGCAGTGCTTAGGAAATGAGGGAAGTAGCCAAATTATATGGTAAAGGAGATCCCATTATCAAGGCACATCCTATAAACCCACTAGCTGATAGCTGTGAATGCAAACACTGAAGAAGTCATTAGTCTTGGCGCTACCTTACTGTTATTCACACTGGGATAATGAGATTATTGGAATATTTTTTTTCCTAATGAGAATGAGACAGAATACCTTGGTCTCTAAATGATTTAGTCACAGAGGGAACGCATTCGTCTTCCCTTGATTGCTGTCAAATGCTGGAAAATTGGAATATTATACTGATATTTATCATGATGGGCAATATTTTTCCTTCTTTCTTGTTGTCAAATAAGATGGGTGAAATATTTGTTGAAGTAGACACTCATATAAGGTTTGTAAGAAGGAACAGAGGTAAAGAACTAGCACCTGGGATTGGGGGGCAAATAGTAAAAGGAAAGCAATTTGGGAGATGACTTTTGGCATCTATTTTTTTTCCCATGAAACTATCCCCTGGTTTCAATTTCTGAAGGGCTTCCTTCCTGGATAGTAAGTCAGCATTTGATGTTGATTTGACATTATTTAGATTTGGTATGATAGTTTAATTTCAAGGGAAAATATGATATGGCTGGATCTATGAAATGGGGAAAATATCACCTACCTGCCTGGCTTTTTGTGAGGCTCAAATGAGATAATATATGTAAAGGGCTTTGCAAACATTAAAGTGCTGTATCTTTTTATAATTCTTAGTACCCAGTTAATTTGAACCTCTTTCAAAGAAAGACCATCATGGGAATAGAGACTTTCTTTTTGCAGATGGGAACAGGTTTTGCCTTTAAGGCAAATATCTATTACATAAATATCTAGTCACTTAAGCTTTTGCATGGCTATGTTTTCAGTGAATGTATTTCCTAAATTCTTTTCCTAAGCCATGTGGTAGCTCCTCATAGGGTCAGCTCTTGATCCCTGGCTAAAAAGGATTTTATCTATTGAATAACTATTATGTGCCAAGTAGAAAGAGCTTGAGACCAGGGGGAATACAAAAATGTGTAAGGTATGAGGTTTGCTCTTGAAGAGCTTACAATCTTTTTTGGGAACATAAGACAAGTAAATATGGATGGAAATGTGACTATCATTGGTTAAAATCTAAGTGTCTGAACTTAATTTGTGTCTTTGTAGCATTGTGTGACCTCTCTGACCCTTGTTTTCCTAACAACTAAAAGTGGAAAAACTTTACTTGTGCTACCAACTTTAAATGTTGAATGCATGTGAACTATTATTACAAATCAGGTTCTATCAGGAAGTAGGATGAATTAGGGGGAGAAGCAGTGTCAAGACAAAAGAAGACAATTGTTCCACTGAAAGCTGCCTTGGGGAGTGGAGTCAAAGTATATCTGGAGCACTGGATCTTGGTGTCACATTCAGGGCCCAATATTTTAAGAAATGCATTGGCAAGTTGGCATACATCCAGAGAAGGCCAATTGAAAAAAAACATGATATATGAAGATAATTTGGAGGAACTATTTAGCTTGGAAAAGACAAGGTCTAGGAAAGGCGGGGGAGAATATGGTAGATGATACCCTGTGCACCCTGCTTGCTTTGATACTTAAGTTCCTCAATACTAGTTGAAAATAAAGGCATGGGATGTGTCATTACCATTTAGGTATAGGATAAAGGTGCCAAATTCTAATAGAAATAAGACCACTAACCTGTACATACAATTCCCTGCTGGCAGTATATTGGCTTAGAAAACCACATATTAATATTATTCAGGTTTTATTGTATTTTTACTTATTTTGTTAAATATTTTCCAATTACATTTTAATCTGGTTCAGTCTCCTAAAATATTATGGGTCTGCAACCAGGCAGCCTGTCTGATACCTCGGCTCTAGACTATTTTTTGAAACATGCTTTCCAATTCCACTTATTTACTTCTTCAGTCAATAAATTAGCAAGCATTTCTTCAACACCTCTCTGAGCCAGGCACATTGCACTTGCAATGTAAATCCCTTTTCTCTTTATTCATTATCTTCTGAAGTCAATGATACTACAATTGAGTGAGCATTAATTAGTTTACTAGGACTCTAGAATAGCTGATGCATCTAGTCACAGGGATGATGGTGAATTTTACATTTATGATCCTTTTAGAAGAAAAGAAACCTGGAGTCATTACCTATTAGAGAACAACATGGCAGCTCTAGATTAACTCTTCACTTTCTCCCCTCTCTCACTAACCACTATTCCAATTTCATCTTTGCAACATCTTGCTAATGCACCTCCTTCTTTCCTATAATACTACCACCATCCATGTACAGACCCCCATCACTTGAAACTTGGACTATTGTGATAGTCTACTGATGCATCTGCCTGTCTCTTTCCCTATTCCAATCCATCTTCCATTCAGTCACCAAAGTAATTACTGAAAAGGGTGGCCAGGGAGCCTATGTCATCACAGAAGAAAGCTGAGCTTCAGGAAAGAAGAAGCGGGAGAGGAAAAGATTCCATATGATGGTAAGTTAGTTGCTTATGGAAGAGGTATTCCAGAGGGCACAGTAGAAGATGTGTCTGATTGGTACTTTGGGGTAAGAGAGTTAAGGGAAACAAGAATAAGTAACCAAATCAAGGAAATGGGGAATGGGGTTTCAATGATGACCTACATGGGTTATGAATCACTGAGATGTGTAGGGTAAAAATAGTTGTGAGAATGTTTTTCATTGAGTGGAAGGTACCACTCCTCTTTCCAGAAGAATCTGGAGATCAGACAAGAGACAGCTCGTAGAAGGAGATGGAAATCCCATGATCAGATGGTCAAATGAGAGACCCTGTTTCCCTATTCCTCTTTCCTCTGAAGACTGGAGATTAGAGGAGAGTTGCAGCAGGAAATGGAAGCCATCCTGCACAGGAGGAGATGGAAATCCTACTCCCCACCAACCTCCTCCTCCTCGTCATCCTCTTCCTCTTCCTTTCCCTCATGGGACAGATAAAGCAGAACAAAATATGATGTCAAAAGGAACACATAAGTATATTCATAAAGTTGACTTAGGCTGTCCAGAGGCAAAACAAAAGTCATAGAAAGGAAAATATTAATTGTTATTGTGACATTTATCCATCTTCAATTATAAGGACTATGTATAAACACAACTCTTGCTAAATTTGTGGTTTTATCACTGAGCTAAAGCAGAAGTTGGGTATAGTTTTATATAACTAATCAAAACCAGTCCTCATTCTTAATTTGTGTTTCATGCCTAGGAATGTGCTAGACATAGTTTGAAATAGGGATGAGGAATATGACATGGACTTGCCCACAAGATGTTTACACTCAACTACAGGATACAGGATACAGCAAGTATTAAGTATAAATGCACAAATCCTAGAATGTGTTACAAAGTAAATGTTGAATTGGTCTTCAAAGAAAATTTGAGGAGGGAGAAATCACTTTAATGGAGTTAATCAAGGAAGGATTCTAGAGAAAATGGCATGTAATCTAGGACCTAATGGAAAAGAAAACTTTCTATAGTCAAAAATGAGAAGAGTGTGTGCTACAAGAACTGTAGGTAGAGTTGGTAAGTTGTGGGCACAGACACTATCAATGTGTAGAGTTGGGAAAGAGCAGAAGATTGATGAACTATAGGGAAAGGGTGACTGGAATGTAGAATCTTTAAAGGGGTGGAGTGTAAAATAAGACTGCAAATCCTGTTAATTATGTATTTCCTTAAAATCAGACTGCAGAATTTGTATTTTTAGCTTATGGCAATATGGAATCAGGGAAGGTTTTTGAGCAGGGAATGATGTAGTTAGGCTTGGAGAACCCTTTGTAAGTGTCAGCTAGCAGTATAGGGATTAAAATTATCCAACCTACAATAAAAGAGACTGAGGTAAATCTCTGAGCCAATGGTACTTTATTAAAGGGTCTAAGTAGTTATAAGATGGTCATAAGATGATCACCTGTTCATTTTGGACAAGAGAGAATGGTCTGGAATTACAAAAATAAATTGAGGGATTTTACATGTAGTTGAGTCACCTGTGCCACAGTCAGCTTGCTCACCATGACAAGGAAAAATAAAGGTGGAGGGCCTCTAGCTAACTTCCTATGATTAAGCAAGTGATCTTGCAATCCGCAGATCACAGTTCTGCAGCATAATATACAGAACATTTAATTACTACCCTTGTGGAATCATAATGAACTGACTAATACTGATGAGAGTGTGAGTTGGGATACTTAAGGAATAAACTTCATCAGCAGACTAAACAGACAACTAGAAGTATGGTACTTGCTCATATCATGTTTACCTATTATACCATCTAAAAGCAGCTAGATGGTGCCAGGGATACAACAGTGGGCCTGGAGTCAGGAAGATCCCTGTTCAAATCCAGCCTCAGGTACTTGCTAGCAGTGTGACTCTGGACAACTCATTTAACCTGTATGTCTCAGTTTTCTCAACTGCAAAATGGGGACAATAATACCTCCCTCTAAGAATTGGTGTGAAGATTAATTTAGAAAATATGTGCAAAGCATTTATTCTAGTGCCTAGCACTTAGTGCTTAATAAATGCTTATTACCTTCCTTCTATGCCTCATATTAAAATGGGGGAGCACTCTAAGGTCATTTAGATTCTATAATTACCTAAAAGTATTCTAGGAACAGTTAGTAATTATTTTAAGTCAACAAACATTTATTAAGCATTTACTATTCAAAAAATACTATAAAGAAATATGTAGTTATTCAGTTACATTCCAGACTAAGCAGTAGAGACAAGTATCAGTCTCTCTTCCTGACTGAGAAGTAACTTTCTTTATTGGTCTGGCAGAATATAATAATAATAATAACTAATATTATGTAGAACTTTATGGTTTGCAAAGTACTTTGCACATATTATCTCATTTGATTTCATAACCCTGCTACTATTGTGTTCATTTTACATATGTAGAAACTGAGGTTGAAAAGGATAAGTGACTTGTCCAGGGTCACACAACTAGTAACTGTTTGAGGAAATATTTGAAATCAGAAGGATAGAATCCTGCAGTACTCTATTCATTATACCACTTAGTTGCCACATCAGTCCAAAGGTGTTTGACATGACCTTGGGTGGGCATGGAGGTGCATACCTATTTTGTAATGACAATTCTAAGGAGAGTAGTCTTCTTTTCTCTCTCCACATCTCCCATAAATTTCATGAATGAAAGGGATGGGGATTTGATCTGAGGTTTGATATACCCTTCTAAGAAATAACATCAAGTCAGCAGAAACGCATAAACATGCAGGTCTTCTGGCAGCAGCAACCAGCCTAGTGGACAAACAGCCACTGGAGTCTGTGTCAAAAAGCATCTCTGTATTTGTGCTCAGAATGTTTTGTTTGCAAAGATTCCTTAATATGCTGGCAGCTCTCCCCAGGAATTGAGAGAAAAGCTGATGCAGGGAAATGGCCAAGCGTGGGAGAAATGGGTTCCCACCAAAGTGATTTGCACAATTTTTTTCTTCTAAATTTTTAAAGCAGATTTATGGCTCTAGAAAGTGCTGGCTGGACAAAGCTCTTTCATACTGTGGAATTTGATTTTTCCTTTCCTCATTTTTAAACTTCCCCATCATTTTATCCTGTCCAAAATAACATCAAGAGCATTGAAATGCCATGGATGCCCAGTTCATTGCTCTAAAACTATGCTACTTTACTGTTTGCCCGACCAAGCCAGGACCCAGCCCTGCATGTCATATAAAGAGAGTGAGTAGTGCCAGATGGAGAGAGAGAAGACAGATCCAGTGAGAATCCTCGCAACGAGAGAAAGAGATCTTGCCGGATGGGTTGGATAGAAGCCCTGCTCTGTGCCACTCCCCCCACTCTGGAAAAATAAAATCACAAATGAGAACAGCTTAATGGCCAAGAACCAGCTGGAGACAAAGGGATGTTAGCTTCAGGGAGGGAGCTGTGAGACAGAGAAGGCTCAGGCGAGATGCTCAAAAGTCTGGACTACCATGGACAGCTGCCATCAGAGAGATGCTGTCCTTAAAGAATTTCACAAGCCTCTGGAGTTGTGCTTCTGCTTGGAGAAGTCAGTAAGATGAGAAAATACCTCACACCTCTTTCTCTCTCTGTCCATTTAGACACACTGACCATCCCTAATGACCTAACAGTTAGAGCTCAGATCCATACTCCAAAGCAAATGAGAGGAGACATAGAGAGATGAGCTGACCTGATTCAGGTCATCCTTTTTCTCAGGAAAAAGTCCTGAGATCTTTAATTCAGAGGGTTTGTGGGAGAATGTTGAACGCATGTGGGCAAACATTAATTCAGGAAATATTTATTAGTGGCATATTAAGTGCAAGGCCTTTTTGAAGAGACAAAAAACAACTATCATCCTCTCCTAAAGGAACTTGCCAAATATTAAGGCATATGATATATATGTAAATAATATAAAATGAAATGTAAGTGAATACAAAAAAGTATAAACAAGATTAAATTAGAATTCAACAGAGGGATAGAATAGTTCCTTTTCTGAGATGAGATAATCAAGGAAAGCTTCTTGTAGCAGGTGGCATTTGAGTTGGGCCTTGAAGAATGGGAAGAATTTGAATAAGAAGAGATGAGGAAAGGGAATTTTAGATATAAGGAACTGCATGAGGAAAGTGTGAAAAAAAAAGGTGGAAAAGCGTGGTGCATATTGGAGAAGCTGATGGTAATCCATTTCTGCTAGAACAATGTATATATGAGAAGAATAGAACAGGTAGTTCCCATTTTGCATTACACAAATTTAACTTTACATAAAGAATTCTGGAAGAAATCCTCATTCCAAAAAAATACCTCTTGCTAACTTTACTCTTCAGTACTGCTCTCTCTCTCTCTCTCTCTCTCTCTCTCTCTCTCTCTCTCTCCTTCTCCACTCTGGCCCTTCAGCTCTTCCTAGTCTCTCCCCACCCCAGTCTTTCCCCCCCCCCCAAATCCTCCAAGTGAAAGCAAAACAAAGAGAGAGAGAGAGAGAGAGAGAGAGAGAGAGAGAGAGAGGGGGGGGGAGGGAGACAGACAGGCAGACAGGCAGACAGACAGACAGACAAAGACAGAGAGAGTGACAGAGAGTTCCACCACTGTAGGCCATGATCATGGCTTGCCTTGAAACCAAATATTTTAAAATATTTTATCTACATCCACAGAAAGAGCTTTGGAGTCTGAATGTAGATGGAAGCATACTATTTGCCCTCCTTTTCTTTTGTTATTTTGTTTCTCTTTCATTCACACTCTTCCTTTCTTTCTCCCTTTCCCTTTCCTCCCTCCCCTCCATTTCTTCTCTTCCCTTTTTCTCTTTCTTTCCCTCTCCCTCCCTCTTTCTCTGACCTGAGGATTTCCCTCCTCTCTGTGCCTTATCTGCTGCTCTAGTTCATGTATATCACCATGGAACCAGAGTACAAGTTCCAGGAGACCCCTCTCATTGTGAAAAGATTATAAAAAGATTGAGACCTTAAGAGGGAAAGGAAGGCTGCTCTGGGAGCAAAGTGGGGGTCTGTATTTTATAGATCCTGAAAATTCTCTCTAATTCTTTTTGCTTAATCAAATGGGGGGAGAATCTAGAGTTAAGTGTTTGGAAAAGCTGCTCACATTTTTCAACATTCAACCAGATCTTCAAATGTTAACAAACATAAAACATGAAATAGTATGTTGTAATTGAAGTAATACTAAACTTGGAGTCATAAGACCTGAGCTCAAATCCCAGTTGCAATCCATCCATCCATCCATATGTATGTATGTACATATACACGTATAGTATACACATGTATACATATATTTCAACTGTATGATAGCTAAATTACTTAACTTCTCTGAGACTTAGTTACCTTATTTACAAGTAACACCCCTTCTGATTCAACATAATGTTCTGGAGCCAGGAATTCAGTCAAATCCTGATCCCTAACCTAATATATCATTGTATTGCTAGGTTCATCGGACACATATAAATCCAAAAGGAAAAAAAAATCATTCATGGTAACATAACCTAAATAATGAAGCAAATTGAATAGCGAAACATATAAAGCATACACATATAAAGGAATTCAAATATTTTATATCTCTAGAGGAATTATAATATGATTCCCCTTCAATTCCTGTAATCTCTCAGCATAGTTTGAGGGCAAAGCCATACTTTACTTACAGGCTGAAGGAGGAATATATTGTGAGTATATTTTTAAGTCTTTCAAGGCAGGTTAAAGGACAACTTCAGTCGTTGCCTCAGCTCTGTAGTCATGGTTTAGACGTGATTTTTGCCTTTTGGGATGCTGTGGCCATTATGGACATATGGTAAACTCTTAACTAATGAAAGCTTTGTGTTCCCCTGCTTTCATTCCCACAGCATCCCTGGTTCTTGCAATTCTACTTTAAAGTCTCCTACATTATATACCCCTCCCATGCAAACATAGTCTTTGTCTATGGGTGTTATGCCCACCATGTTTTAGGCTCACACAGCCTTCTGGGCAATGCAATCTCTCTTTGAGTAAGACTTACCTAGCTTCAAGACATAGAAAATAGAAACCATGGACATATTCTATATATTTTCAAATGTGTGTAATAACTTTTGTAAATTTGTGAAAACATTTTTATACTTTAAATAACCATGTGAATGTGAGTTATTTTATCTGCTCTCTTCCACCTTCTTTCTAAGACACTCTGTTGTTGAGTTATATCTGACTCTTTGTGACCCCAATGGGAGTTTTCTTGACACAGACACTGGAGTGGTTTACCATTTCTTTCTCCAGCTCATTTTACAGATGAGGAAACTGAGGCAAATAAGCTGAATTGCCAAGACTCATACAGCTAGAAAGTGTCTGTGGTTAGATTTGAACTCAGGTCTTCTTCACTTCAGGCCCAGCACTCTATTCACTGTGCCATGTAGCTGTAGCCATTCTAAGACGCTGTTGCAGACCAAAGAGGAAGACTGCAACATTGAGTATTGTTGAGCCATTAGCAGGGGTTAGTAGGTGTCAAATTAACCCTCTTTGACCAAATACCCTACTTTCCTCCCATCCTCCTCCTTGATTAGGAGTTATCAGTTAACAACATATTAACTGTGAATGAGATAACAGAGAAAGGAGGGTTAGTTTACAAAGCAGGGGTTTGTGTCTCACTTTCTTGACTTCTGTAGATGCTATAGAGCCTAGAAAATTCATATTAATGAGAAGTTTTCTTTTCCTAAAAGGAAAGAAAAATGCTGCCTCCCTTTTCTCCATTCCTCCCTCCTCCTGACACACACACACACACACACACACACACACACACACACACACAGAGTACAGTCTTATACCTCCAGTACTGGCTCTTCTCTGATGCATGAGACATCTTAATAATTCTAACACCAGGGGTGGGGAAAAAAAGGAAACAGCATGACAAAACACTTCTAGGCCATTTTGGAATTAATGATATTTTTCAGCCACGATCAATTATATTACTTAACTGGGGAGTGCAGATTATAAAGAGAAATATAATTAGTGGCAAATGCAGTGAGATATATAAAGACAGATAGGCAGGCAAAGGCATGGGAGCTCATCAATTCTTTCAGGTTCTGTCAGGGAATGTGGTCATTCATTATAAGACTTCATCAGTGATTGGAAAGGAAAGGAAAATGTATCCCAGCCACTACCTGCCTATGTTTGGTAGGGTGAACACTAGCATTGCAGTCAAGGGTTCTAGATTTTAACTGATTGTGTGGCCTTGGGCCAGTTGCTTAACACTGAAGGACCTGGGTTTCTTTTTATGATAGTGAGAAGAATGTCCTTACTTTACAATATACATTTGGACCCCTTTGTATATGGGTGCAGACAATATGTTGCTACTCATTCCCCTGCCTTGCTCTTTAGTTCACTTCATTTTTATTTAAATGAACCCTCCCACTTCCTTTTGGATTTATATAACCCTGGTACACCTGAATGAAGTGTCAGGTTGGCATTCAGGATGCAATGTGAATAATTGTCATCCTAAGATACATTAGACTGAGCTCTTTGGGAGCAGAGACTGTTTTCCCCCTTACTTTGTACCCCCTAGTTCTTAGTACATTGCCTGACACATAGTATGCCTTTAGTACATGCTAGTTGACTAAATAAGGAGTTTGATTATAGCTGTGAGAATTACATGAGATACTAGATGTGCAAGTGTATTGGGCAATTATGCTATAACAGCAAGAACACCTGATATGGTCATGGAAAGAGTTGAAAATAAGTTGTGCATCCAGCAAGCTGAGTTCAAATCCTGACCCTGAGAATTATTTAATGTGTGACCTTGTATTACTTGCTTAACCTCTCTGGCTCTCAATTTCTTCATATGCATAATGAAGAGTTTGGTCTAGGTAACCTTCTAGTTATGAATCTATAATCCTATGATCCTATTTGTGGGATGACGAGATAGTAAAATGCGAAATTAGGGGGATGGACCTAGATGATCTCTAACATTTCTTCTAACTCTAAATTCTATAATAGTAGTAGTGGTAGTAGGTAGTAGTAGTAGTAGTAGTAGTAGTAGTAGTAGTAGTAATAGTAGTAGTGTAGTGGTAGTAGTTGTAGTAATAGTAGTAGTAGTAGTAGTGTAGTGGTAGTAGTAGTAGTAGTAGTAGTAGTAGTGTAGTGGTAGTAGTAGTAGTAGTAGTAGTAGTGTAGTGGTAGTAGTAGTAGTAGTGTAGTGGTAGTAGTAGTAGTAGTGTAGTGGTAGTAGTAGTAGTAGTAGTAGTGTAGTAGTAGTAGTAGTAGTGTAGTAGAAGTAGTAGTGTAGTAGTAGTAGTAGTGTAGTAGTAGTAGTAGTGTAGTAGTAGT
>JAQQSW010005838.1:0-14087 GCA_028646575.1 Pseudocheirus occidentalis | reverse complement strand
TACCGAATCCAGGACATGATCGAGGGGCTCCCCATGCCATGCTCTGCTGGGCGGGTGGGGGGAGAGTACATGGTGTCTGTCTGTCTTTGTCTCTGTCCACTCTGGTCAATTAGCGTGTCTTAATATTGATCATCTGTGTACAGAACGATCCTTCTCACCTCTAACAAGCCCCTCCACCAAACAGTGTATTTATAACTGAAAAAAAAATAAAAGAAAAAAAAATAAAAGAAAGAAATGTACAAAATGATTAGAGAACATTTCTGGGCATATAACATGTATACATGAAATATTTTTGTGTGTTTGTTTTTAAGCACATACCAAATGATATAATTGCAAGTGTAAGAGAATATTAACAACTCAGTGGAAAATCTTGATGTAAGAAGTGGAATCTAGCTTGTTTTTTGAAATTAACTATAGGTTCTATGTGGCAGAGGTGAACAATTATATATTTTACATATATAATGTACAAAGAACAATTAGCACAATTATTTGATATGAGTAGAGAGATCATAAATGACATTACCATTTTAAAAAGGCAATATAGGTGGGATTCAGATTATAAGAGCCTCATGTGTATTTTTCCTAAAAGAATTAGGGAGTCGTTGGAGATTTCTGAATGCAGGAGAATAAGATCTGTTTTAGTAATACCAATTTGTTAAATTTGTGAAGGATGGATTAGAAAAAAGTAAAGACAAAGCAGGGAAATCAATTAGGAACTAATTAATTGCAATAGTACAAGCATGAGACTATCAGAGCCTAAATTACAGTAGAGTCTATATGAATAGCAAGAAGGGAATAGCTGTGAGAGATGTAGAGATAGCATCAAGACTTAGCAACTGATGGGAAATTTGGGTTGAAAGAGGGGAAAGTGTACAGTGACTCCAAGCATAAGTGTCTTTCTAAGATGTCATGTGTTTGCCCACGGATCCTCTAAGGTTCTAAATAAAAATTGATACTTTATGCCTCTTTTCTAAGTTTGTATTTTGAAGTTAAGTGTATACTTATATTAATTTTAAAATACTTTTACTAACGAACAAAAATAATGCCTTTTATGATTGAATATTCAATTAAGGCTTACTTTAAAAGCTGAAATTCCTAATAATGAAACATTCTGTGATTCTAAGGTTATAAACATGGAACAATTAAAACATAATGACCCTCTCAGAAGAAATACAGAAATCTGAAGGAGGAATGAGTTTAATGGAATATATAATAAGTTTTGTTTAATATATATTTTAGTTTGAGATGCCTCTGAAACATACAGATGGGGATTCAGGAAATTGGTGATCTGGGACTAGAGCTCAGGAGAGACATTACGACAGGGTATCTTCCTATCCTAATATCTATCTATTCCTTAGGATATCTATCTATCTCTCTGCCTACAAACAGATTGGGATACATATATACATATGTATATATGTACATTTGTGTGTGGATAGAGAAAGACAGACAGACAGACAGAGACAGAGAGATCCACATTTGCTAGTTGTCTAAATAGAGATGGTTCAAACCATAGGAAATGATATGATTATCAATGGAAAAAAACATAAAGAGAATAAGGCCAATGAGGGTGACTAAGATCAAACAAAATTCCTTAACAGCTACAGATAATTATGCAATTCTTCCACATTCAAATATGAAGCAAGTCATAAAATTTGAAATGGGCTGGTCAAAGGCATTTTCCATTTGTCATAGAGGCTATATTCAACACAGAATCCAAGTAAACATAGAAATAGTATGCTTTATGGGTTGTATGGTCTTTCAGATGTTGCTGTATCAAGTTTTAGAATATGACAGAGCCTCTTTGATAAGATCTTGACACCTCAAAGAATTTGGACTAATAATCCCCACAAGAAAATTCAAGGGAATGAAGAATGCCCAGATACTTATATAAAGCTAGATGGAACATTAATTGAGTTGGTATGTCAGCACTTGTGCAGATAATTCAAGTAAACAATAAACTTGGTTCAGAATTGAACAGAAGGCAGAATATATGCAAAATTGAATATAGGAAATTGTGTAGCACTCTTAATGACTCCACACTGATCCCTTAAAAAAGGAAAAGAAAAGTTAAAACTAAAATTCCTCCAGTGAGTCATCATCGTCATCATCATCATCTCCACATTTACATAGCACTTTAAGGTTTGCAAAAGTCTTGTATATGTTATCACATATGTTTATGTAATGCCAGTGTGATACCCATAGCAGCTCCTATGAATATGTGTACATATTTCCAGGGTAGATTTGCAAAATATAATAAACTCTCTTTCTCAAAGGCAAAACAAAAATATTCATTTTGAACCATCACTATTACGCTACCAGGAGGTAAGATTTAGCAAGGTACACTATCCAGGGAGTGCCAACATCTTAAGTATTCTTTCTGTTAGGCCTCCCCACAAACAGGTTCCTCTGGGCAAATTCCTCCATGCCCTCTTCTGCTCTTGCTCTATGCTCTGCCTCTCCCTAACTCTCTTTTAGTCAATCCACTGGATATGCTCCTTCCACAATGGGCTCCATGTAACTCAGGCTGTATCACAGCTATGAGCTGGACCAGAGCTCAAAGCAGGTCACATAGGCCTATTAATGGGCAAGGAAGATCTTCCTGTTCCATTAACATTACAATTTAAGAATGAGATAGCAATAAATCTCTGAATTTATAGTATGTCATGCAAAGGCAATGGGTAGATATGTAATGGACATAAATATACAGTAAGTAATTATGACTCAATATTTGAATGTATAAAGTGGCCCAATAATACCTGGAAATTTATATAATGATTTATACTTTGCAAAGTATTTCACATTATCTTATCTGATTTTAACATATTATAACCCTGGAAAGTATTACATTTTAGGAACACAGAATGGAACTTCAACTCAATTCAACAAAAACTTATTAAGCACCTACTATGGGCCAGGTGCATAGTTAATTTGAATGTCATCTAGTCCCTATACCCTCATTTTATAAATGAGGAAACAGAAACCTAGGGTGAGACCTATGGATTATCTGGGGTCACAGAAGGAAGGAGTATCAAAGATAGAATTGAAATATGGATATTGTGATTCTAAGTTCAATGTTCTTCCTCTGTATTATATCTACAGCTATCCCTTTCATATCACAATAATTAGGGTGGTAATCTGGAAAATCCATGTAAATTGTTTTGTTCTCCCTTTGTACCAGAGAAGAAATCAATCTTTTTTTTTCTTTTGTGAGGTACACAAACTTTATTGTAAAATTTGGCTTAAGTATTTGGTCATAGACTATATGATATGATACTGTACATTTCTGAGTTTCTGAACTTTTTGTCATCTACTGGCCTTTGTGTGTTGTCTGCAGCTTCCACAAAACTCTCAAAAAATTCTCATTTAATTTCTTGTGACATATTGAAACCATGATGGGGAAAATCATGATACAGAAGGGATAACTTCATTTTACGGAAAATAATCTGAGTTTCAGAGAAGTCAAGAGACCTGCTGAGAATAAGGGTGCTAATCAGCATCAGCAGTCATATTTAAACCCAGTTCTTGCCTGAGTCCAAGTCCATCACTTGTCCTATTATGCCGCACTTACTATAAATTATATCACTCAGGAGATATATGAATATGTATGTATGTATATATATATATATATACACATATATATATATATATATATATATATATATATATATATATACACACACAATCATATATAGGGCATAGTTTAGTCAGGGAGCAAAGGAGATAAAGGAAAAATAGATGAACATTTTGAGTCCTGAACTGGTAGCCTGGTGGTTCGATTTTTTTAAAGAAAAAAAAAAAAGAAAAAACCCCTAGGAACCTCCAGCAAGTTGGATAGATTTCCCATGGGCATGCATAAAAGCACATAGAACCCAGAAGCATAGATGAATTGTGAAAGGTTTGGTTGGGGGTGCCAGACTTTATATCATAATCCAAATGCATACACATTCTAGGATGACATATTTGCCAATTTGACATGGCATCTTTACATATAGCTAGCTCTATAAATACAGGTGAGAGTCATCACTCATTGTGATATGTTGTAGGTATGGCTCAAGTCAAATTCTGTATTGGGGTGAAATGAGGCACTAGCAAGATACTGAACATTTAACAAAGGAGATTTGCTTTGCCTTAATAGTAAGGTTATGCAACAAGGATACTCTGGCACTTAGTTTCTCCATCTGGCAACTTGTCTGATTAGTCAGTACTTAGGGTACAGAGTCTTGTCTTGGGTATCCACAAAATCTGAGAGGTCATGACTACACAAAGTTGGGTCCTTCTATTCCCCCAATCAGAAAGCTACCTCAGGAAAGCTAGGACCAATCAGGTTTGCAGGGGAAGGAAGATGTATTAGGGTAAGGAGAGCTGTTTCAGAAAATTGCTGTCCTATCACACATTCCTCTTGGAGTTAATAATGGGTCTCCTTATGCCTACAAATCTTTCTTAATATGATAAGGAAAATGGGAGGCTGCTTCTTCCTCAGAAGGACTAGATTTATCTTCTCTGGAACAAACTTCACACTTGGACAGTTTTAGTGTTTTCAAATTTCTTCAGCTTCTCTTTCTCCTCTGTGCCATAATCTTGACCCTAGTTTTTATTCTCCATTTCCTCAGAATCTTTTTTTGTACTTTCTTTCCAGTATTATTTATTCCTTCTGTCTAAGAATTCTTGATTGTCTTGTGATTTAGCTCCTTAAGCAGAATGTAGAAACCCTAAAAGAGTTCTTCATTTATTTTGTTGGTTGATTGAGGAAAGAGACCAGTTTACACTCAACATAGTCACATTTAGTGAGCATCTCTGACCAAAATGCAAACACTGCAGTCAACAAAATAGTTCTCTCAGTTTCTTTGGTACCTGCTATGTAGGATTATGATTATGGTTCTCAAATGGAATTATACTCATTAGTTGCTCCTCTGTGAGTTTCCACCATTATAATGGGGTGAGGAGAGGGGAAATTCCTTTTCTTTGAAAAATATAGGATTGAAAAAATGTTTTTAATTAAAAATTTTAAAAAATAAAAATATGGGATTGGAAAAATCTCCCTTATATTGCTCCATATTATGTGCCAGGACATTCTAGTCTGCTCAGGTGTTAGCCTTGAACAAGATCTCAAACTAGATATGAGATTGATCCTCCAACTCTTGGTGCCATCATCCCCTAAATTTTACCTTGTGTGCCTGCTCAGCCATTCATGTCCCTAATCAATTATTAAACACAATTGGAAGAAAATCAGTGAGTCAGTAAGGCAATAAACATTTTAAGCACCTACTATGTGCCAGGCACTTCGATAAGCATTGAGGATAAAAAGACAGTCCCTGCCAACATGGAGTTCACAAGAGGAATATCAGTCAGCAGGTTAACAAATATTATTAAGTGCTAATTACATTCCAGGGCTTTGATAAACAATAAGAATAAGAACAACCAAAAACAGCTCCTTACCTCAAGGTGGAAAGAATAGTAGAAAAAAAGTTGATTTTAGTTGAAATCAAGAGAAAATCAAAAATCATCTCACTGGCATTAACTTGTTATGTGGTAGGTAATTAACCTTTCTAAGCCTCAATTCCATATAAGTAAAATTGGGTTGATATTATCTACAGAGTTGATATGAAGATCAACTGAAATAATTAGCACATCCTATACAAATCTCTGCTTTAATTATGGAGGTGACAGTCTTGGATGGTGTATAATATTTGATCCCCACAAATTCTAGTGGCTAGCTCCCTAAAATTTTATCTTGTGTTTATTTTGTAAATATTTATTTACGTGAATATTCTCTGTCCCAAATAAAATGTAAGTTTTCTGAGGGCAAGACCTGTCTCATTTTCATCTTTGTATCTCAAGCACCTATGACAGTGACATCACTAACATTTAATAAATATGCATTGGTTTCTTTTATTATGACTAGGGAAAGGAGAGAACAACTACATAAAGGCACAGAGCTGCCAGGTTCACTTTAATCCAATTACATGTATATGTACATATTTTTTCAAAATTCAATTCAATATCTTTCTTTTAGGTCTAACTACATTTGAAGTTTCCACCTCCAAGAACACTTGCATCTTTAGCTATTTGCACAAAGCTGTGATATGTGAGCCAACTCCTAACTTCTCACTGAAAGGACAAGCAAAATAGAGAATTTTTAAAAGAAGGAAACTGCAGGTTCTGTCTGTCATCAACAATTTCCTTGTTTAGTTACTTTCATGACGTACATGAGAACTTTGTCTTATTTTTTTTAAAGAAGAACCTGATGTCTCACAATCTATAAATTATTCAGTAATTCTAAATGTCAGAGCCTGTGACCAGCTATGGATTCATTATTTGTTCATCATTAATCATTGGCATATTCTTTTGTATTCAGACAACTGACAATCTATGAGGCTGACAATATGTTCTCCATGCAAATACGGGGGAACCTATGAGGCCACGTATTATTGCCTGAGGTTAAGGAAGCATGATGGAGCATACAAAAATGCCACTTGCTTTTATTAAATGGCCATATTAGTCACATTTACCCTCTTCTAACATCCTCCTCTTATGCATCATTGTGGCACTAAGATATCCCTGGCATCTCAAAAGACCTGTAAGTGAAGTATAAGTTCTAACAGCCTACAAAGATGGAGAGGCTGCAAAAATAGACCCAGGGATGAAATGTCTGTCTTGGCCAAATGCCAATCTTGTTAAATTCTTGCTGCCTATGGCCCCTCCTCTTTCCCCTTTATGCACAAATAAACCATTCTCCTCACATTCATGTTCCATTTGAAATTTTTGTCTACCAGATCAACTATATTGTAGTGTGGGAGGGTGGGAAGGAGAGAGGGAGCCCTGAAGTTAGATATGAAATTCAAAATGCAGGACATAGGCTTGAATCGTGGTTATATTGTTTGCTAACTATGTGACTGTGACTCTTGGGCAAGTCATTTCAATTCACTTAGCTGTGACTGAAGGGGTTGAACAAAATGAAAAGAGGAGAAAATATGGTTATGTTCTAGAACTATGTTTTCTTTTTTTTCTACAGCTGGGTGGTACAGTGATTAGAGTGCGGGGGCTGAAGCCTGGAAGACCTGAATTAGCACCCACAAAATACAGGAGATATTGACTAAAATTACACATTACAAGATCGCTATCTTCCATAAACAGAGAAAAAACTTACCATCTATAATGATTGAACTCAAAAGAGTCTAGGTATCTGTAATGCTTGCACTGGGCAAGCAGGACAGAGTAAGTCTGTCACAGAGGCAAATTAATTGGACTCTAAAATGCAGAAAAAGTGCTGGCTTTCACTGACAGACAACATCTCATTTGGGAAGTTCCTATTAATAAAGAAATATTAGGAGATGGTTACAAGAAATGAGGATTAGCCAATACTTCCTGTATTTCACAGGTGCTAAATTTTTGTAGCCCATGGTGATGCATTGTGATTTCCATCTTTTTTTGCATAATTTGAATTGACTAACAAATTTGTGATCCTTAAGCATAGCCAACTACAGTTTATGTTGGTGATAAATCCTGGCTTGTTGTAGCAAAGATATTGTTCTCAAAACACATCCACATGATTCAGTCATTTTTTTTTTACTGCTTCTTTATCAGAACGGTGCTGATTGAGTCCATGTGAATGTTATTACAATATAGAAGATGTTCTGGCATTGTACTAGATGGTCATCTAAGTTAGCCACATGATAGTGTGTGTTGGAAAATCAAGACGATATTGGAAAGACATTGCAAAGATGCATACCTTGGTCATCTGAGAACTTGCCTAATAACATTCAGACAGGCTCATCATCAGGTTAGCCACAAACTGGTGAAATTTCCCCTGCAAAAAAACTCTCAAAGACCATCAGAGAGGGGTTGCCAGGTGAATCAATCAACCAATCAACATTTAAGAGTTTACTATGTGCTAGTAGGTAAGTGTAATACAGGAACCAAAATCCCAGGTCTACTGATTTGTGGCCCACCATTAAGCCCCCTTTATATTTCCATAGTTGTCCCTATTCTATATCCTGTCATAGCTTGAAACTGCTTAAGGTATGTCTAGGCATCATTGCTCAAGTCTGGGCAAACTTGCTCAAGGCGAAGTCCCCTGCCCACTTCTTCCCTAAACAGCATTTTATATACTCTCTTTGAATTATTATAGTGTATAAGGTTCATTGTGGTGCAAGGATCTTATCTAGGGACCACCCTGTCCTGACCAAGCTGGGCCCCCTACCCTCTTCACCCAGAACATGACCCTAGCGAGTTCTGGGGAATTCCAGTCCCCTTTACCCCCATGACCCTCTACCCTGTTCTGGAAAGTGCTGACTATGGCCCTCCACCCTATTCTAGGAGGGTCCCCCATGACACAGGAAGGTTGCACACTTGTACCCTTGCACCATATTCCCAAATTAGCCCTGAGCTATAGTTCTGACCAATGGCTGGTTTTTGCTTCTGTAAATTATGCTTCTGCTAGCTCCCCTCCATGATTGTGGATTTTGTGGTTTTGGCCTATGTAATCAAGTCTGTAAATTCCAAAAATCACTACTCATTTGAATGATACACTCAGGTAGTTATGTGTGTAATTAATTAATAAATCCACACCTAAATTTATCTTGAACCCAGGTCTTGGCACGCTCTTATTCTCTGCACAACATAAGGAGGATGGAAAGATAAAAATAAAAGCCCCTTCCCTGGAGGAGGAACTCACCTTCGGTTAGGAGAGATAACATTTAGAAATAATACTATATACAAAATGTGTACAAAATAAATACAAGTTGATATAGAGTGGAAGGATACATTAGGAGCCGTAAAGACAGTTTTATGTAGAAAGTGGTCCTTGAACTGAGCTTTGAAATTGACTAGGAAGTTTAAAAAGTAGAGGTGGAGAGTGAGTACATTCCAGACATATGGTAGTAGCAGTGCAGAACTGGGTAGATACAATTATTTCCCATTATAATGTGTTTTTCACCTTAAAGATAAGAATTGTATTTTTCAGACAATCAAAGGATTCCAAATCTAGAGCTAGAAGGACCCTCAGATCTAGTCCTATCCCTTCATTTTACAGCAGAGTAAACTGAGACACAAAAATCAAATGACTTTCTACAGGTCACAAAGAAAATAAGTGGCAGAGCCAAACTCTGAGCTCATCTTGTGACACCAAGTCCACTGCTCATCTACTACATTGCTACATTACAGTGCTCCCATCTTTGCATCTCTACTGCTTGGCAGAAAGTCTTCATTAGTGATTATTACATGTTTGTTAAATTCAATTAAATATGAGGGACATGAAAAAGGCACTAGTAAAGATCATGCAGCATAGTGGTTATACTAGATTTAGAGTAAGGTAAATCTGGGTTCAAATCTAAGGTCTGTATGACCCTGTACAATTCTTTTAACCAGTACTTGCCACTGTCAACTCCTTCGTATTTGTCTACTAAGTCATGGGTTGTAATCTGTGACAGTAAAGACTGCCAAACTGGGAGATCTTTATTCTGACAAAATTACAAATAATTGTCATATTTGTATATGAGGAAACTGAGACACTGGCACATATAGATGTTCATATGGTCAAATAGCTCATAAATGCTAAAGTTGGGAAAACCAAAGTCATTTTAATCTCCGTGTGATGAAGCAATTATATCATCATAGCATCCAAAGCAAATAGTGAATAGAATTAAATGTTTGATTTTTTAATTTCAAAATATCCTCATATTGAACTTATGTTGTATAAGTAGATTTTTTTCCAACGTAATTTATAAAAGTATATCTATTAATATTTATCTTTCCTCAATTGCATGAGAAAACAAATTTTAACATTTTTTTAATTGTGAGCTCCAAATTCTTTATTTCCTCTTTCCCCTTCTCCCTCCCTGAGATGGCAAGCAATTCGATATTGGTTATAAAGGTGCAGTCATTCAAAACACATTTCCATATTAATCATGCTGTAAAAGAAAATGTGTGCCAAAAATATCTTTATAATAAAGTAAAGAAAAAGTATTCTTTAATTTGCATTCAGATTCCATATTAGCTCTTTCTCTGGAGATGGACAGCATTTTTTTCAGAATATACAATCCTTCAGAATTGTCTTAAATACATTGCTGAGAATAGCTAAGCCATTCACAATTGATCATCATATAATATTGCTGTTGCTGTTTACACTGTTCTGATTTTGCACATTTTACTTTGTGCCAGTTCATATAAGTCTTTTCAGGTTTTTCTGAGAGCATCTTGCATGTCATTTCTTAAAAGTATTCCACAAAACGATGTACTACAACTTGTCCAGTCTTTCTCAAATTGATAGACATCCCCTCTGTTTCCAATTCTTTGCCACAACAAAAAGAGCTGCTATAAATATTTTTGGACATACAGGTTCTTTTATCTTTTTAAAAAAAATATCTTTGGGATACAGACCTACTTAGTGGTATTGCTGCGCCAGAGGGTATATATACTTTTGTAGCCCTTTGGGCTATAAAATTCCAAAGTTCAAAATTGCTCTACAAATGATTAAATCAGTTCACAACTCCACGAAGAGTAGGAATGAAAAATGTTTACCCTTATAGAATCCCTTATGACTTTTCTTTCCTATTTACCATTTTGAGTCTTGTATTTGAAAGTCAAAATTTCTATTTAGCTCTGGTCTTTTCATTAGGATTGTTTGAAAGTCGTCTATTTCATTGAATGCCCATTTCCCCTCCCTGAGGAATTCAGTTTTGCTGAGTAGGAGATTCTTAGTTGTAGTCCCCTTCCTACCAGTTTTCTGACCCCTTACTGTCTGTGGGATAAGTGTTCTGGAAGCCACGGTTGCTACCACTGATTCAGTCACCCCCAAGGCCTGATACTGATTTGCTGCAGCATGACCTGAGCTGGCCTGTGTTCTATTCTCACACCAGTACGAAAGACTTTTCCTCCCAACCTTCTAAGTTGTCCTGGGCTGAAAAACGGTCCCACCCTCATCCTGTTGTTGGTTCTGCTACTGCAGAATTATTTTGAGTTATTGAAGTTATTTGGATGAGAATTTAGAAGAATTCAGCTAAGTCCCTACCTTTTCTCCACCATTTTGGATTTGCCCCCTCACCATATATTTTTTAAATTTGTATTTCTATCATTATTTCTATCCTTATTTTCCTTAAGCCTCAAATTCAGCTGTCACCTTCATTTCCAGTGAACAATGGTCAAAATCACATAGCATCACAACAAGCACCTGCTACAGTGCCATGAAATCAATCCTACCAGTGTTCAATTTTTAAAATAAAGATATTCAATTTCTTTTTTGCTTTTTGGAGGGCAGTTGGGGTTAAATGACTTGCCCATGGTCAGTCACACAGCTAGTTTTTTTGTGTCAAGTGTCTGAGGCCGGATTTGAACTCAGGTACTCCTGACTCCAGGACCGGTGCTCTATTCACTGCGCCATCTAGCTGCCCCAAGATATTCAATTTTAAATGCCAAGGAGTAGTTAAATTAAGTAAGAGTAAGTTTTATTAACGTGATAATAGCTATTAACGGTCATGCACTGAATTTTCTAGGCTGATTTATGATTTATTGAAACATTTACTAATTTTGAAGACAACTGATTAGAATTTTGTGGGAAAGGATTGTAACGGTATATTGATTCAAGTTAAGGCTGAAAGAATTCAGCATACATAACTGACAAAGTTAAAAGAGAGTGAATTCACTTGAACCATCATGGAATTCCAAAAAAACTCTCAAAGCACAACTTTAACTTTTTTTAATGAAATCTTGCTGGTAAAGTGTCTCACAGACCTGAATAGTCTTGAAGGAGAGATTTAAAAAGTAATCAGGTGACAGAGAAGGGGTTTGGCAATGAGAGTTGGAAATGAGTATTACCCATTCTTCAGGAATGGAAGGTGCATTTAATTTTCTTATTGTATTCCAATTCTTAGACAGTCATTACATAGCAGGTTGAATTTCAACGCAATTTCCATGAACTTGCATGTTAATTCTGATGTTAGACTCCGGAAAGCAAATGACACAGTGTTAGGAAATCTCATCAACTTTAGAGCATATTATCATTTAGAATTGCACTGTACTCTACATATTCTAGGATTATGATTGTTGATTCCTAGTGGTTAGAGCCAAAACTAGGGTGCAATACATGGACCTTTACCAAGTGCCCCAAAATATAGAAAGCACTACTTTAGCAAGGAAGAAAAAACTGAACTTTGCACCCAGCTATTAGAATAATTAGATAAAAATAGGAAATTATTAAACATAATGATTCTCCTTTCACAGTATCCACTTCCCAAGTGAGTTTCTTTCTCAGTGAGCCATGAAGCCTACTTTACCATACACCAACCTTTACAATCATAACCTCATGGTGTTCCACAGTGTATCTTTTACAACCCCTAAAAGATAGTATCTTAGAGTATCTTCCTTTAATCCCACATAAATTTGTCTTAAAAAGTTGTTTTAACTACTTTCATTCTGCTTGCCAAGGTTGAAAAAAACTGTTTGTTACAATTGTACTAGTGATAAATTGTATTTTAAGATGGTGATATCAATAGCCCCGATGTCACAGAAAATATGTCGATTAAAATTGTTTCATGCTGATTAGTAATAAATCTACTTTATGTTCTCTGTGATTAGGATGTCTAATAGAAGACTAAGAAATCATGTTTGCAAATCTGAAGAGATTTTATGACACATTTAATAAAATTCTCTTATTTTATAAATCTGGAAACTGAAGCCTAGAGAAGGTAAGTGATCTTTTCAGACACACAAATGAGAAAGATGAGATGTGAGTTCTGGGCTTTTAATTATCTTCCCACAGACATATAAACTGTAAATTACTCAAATAGCTTTTATTCAGTAAATACTATGTGCTAGGCACCATGCTAAGTCAAAGATTTACATTTTTATATACAAAAAGGACAAAGAAGTCCTTGAATATTAGCAGATTTAATTGCTGCTCCAGGGCCATAGACTATAGAAAGATTACTATTTTCAATTACAGTTTTCCCATTTGGGGCTATATCTGCCCCTTATCAAAAATACCAGAGTTCTGACCAAACTTTTTTCTTCTTTTGTTTCATCTCTAAGAAGTTGCTTTTCTCCTCACCATGTCAATTCCACTTATTCCTTGATCCTATCTCATTTTATTTTTTTTATAAAGTTTTTATTATGTGTTCTTTTACAAGTCACAGTTTAATAATTTAATTCAACAAGTTATTCAGTGCCTACTAAGTACTAGACATTCTGTTGGGTATTAGAAGTACAAACACAAAAAACCAAATCCCTGTCCTCAAGGAGCTTGAATTCTGTTTGGGTGTAGGGGAATTGACCTAGGTGTTCAAACAAAAGTAGACGGTGTTTCTTTGTAGGGTTTGGGTTTTTATTTTTTTTATTTTTTGGACTGGCTCTATGCTGTGTTTTTGGTTTTGGTATAGGCAACTCCTAGTGACGAAGCCCCTTCACCAAAGAATTTTTACTCGGTAGTTTGAAGCCTTGGATGGCTGGGACACTGAGGGGTGAAACGACCTTCCCCTACTCACAGAGCTACTTATGTGTTACTAGTGGGATCTGAACTCAGGCCTTCTGGACTTTAAGGCCAATTTTTTCATCCAGCATACCTCCAAATGGCTCCCAAATACAGCATATATACTAAATAAACACTAATTTTGTTTTTGCAAGGGGGAGCTAATATTCGGGGGAAAGAACTTCAGAATAAATAATGCCATTTTTCATAGCAATAAATTAATACATGAGCTGCTTACAATGATAAGCTGACTGCAGGTTCTACAGCCAATTCTTTTTTTTATTTTAATTTATTTTCTTGGTTACATCATTCATTTCCACAAAGTTTTGAGTTACAAATTTTTTCGCCTTTTTGCCCCTACCCCCCAGCCCAGAACATTGATCCCACTGTAAGACCCCTTCCACAACCTGTTCCCTTTTTTATGCCCTCCTCCAGCACCCCTCTAGCTTTCTAGTAGGGCAGGGAGGAGCTCCCTGCCCCCGTCCCTGTATGTATTATTTCCCAGTTGCATTTGATTGTATAGCTTTAAATACTAGATTCTTGCAATTCATCCCCTGTCACCCACTCCCACTGGGAGGAGCAGCAATTCAATACAGGCTGTACCTGTGTAATTACACAGGACATC
>JAQQSW010005837.1:0-14087 GCA_028646575.1 Pseudocheirus occidentalis | reverse complement strand
CTGCTTTATAATAGAGATTAAAATCTGGTACGGTTAGGCCACCTTCCCTAACATTTCTTTTCATTCATTACCTTGATATTCTGGACTTTTTGTTCTTCCAAATGAATTTTGTCACTATTTTTTCTAGTTCTATAAAGTAAATTTTTGGTAGATTGATTGGTGTGGCACTAAATATATAATTTAATTTAGGTAAAATTGTCATTTTTATTATATGAGCTCTACCCAGCCATGAGTAATTGATGTTTTCCCAATAAATGAGAACTGATTTTATTTGTGTGAAAAGTGTTTTGTAGTTGTGTTCATAAAGGTACTGGGTTTGTTTTGGCAAGTAGATTCCCAAATATTTTATAATATCTACAGTAACTTTAAATGGGGTTTCTCTTACTATCTCTTGCTGTTGGACTTCATTGGAAATATAAAGGAATGCTGAGGATTTATGTGGGTTTATTTTATGTCCTGCAACTTTGCTAAATTTATTTATTGTCTCAAGAAGTTTTTTTACTTGATTCTCTAGGATTCTCCAAGTATATCATGTCATCTGCGAAGAGTGATAGCTTAGTCTCTTCTTTGCCTAATTTGATTGGCTTTCTGATTTCAAATTCAATGCTTTATCCATTGTGACACCTAGCTACTTCATGGAATCTTTTGCTTTATTCATTGGCAATTCAAAATAGGAATGAACCATAACTTACAAACATCAGTTAAAATGAAGCCTATTGTGAAATTTTGACATACTGTGTGCTTCCCCAACACTCAGTAATAAAAAGTATGAGTGAGAAGCAACATCTAGTCTTCTAAGTTGTCACAAGAGCAACCAACTTTATGAAAAATAGTTCATTAAAAGGAATGCTCTTTGTAAAACTGTACAATGACATAGGGATGGAATATGGGGCCTTTTCTCAATCCTTGTTCTCCTTAACCTCGCTGCTTCCTTTGACAGTGTTGGCCACTCTCTTCTCTTTGGCACTTCTCTCTAGGTTTTTGGGATGCCACTCTCTCCTAGTTCTCTTCCTATCTGACCACTCCATCTCAGTCTCTTTTGCTGATCCTTATCTATTCCCATTCATATTCTTCAGAGGTCTACCATATCTAACTTTTCTAAAGTTCTCTTCATCTCAACTTCTTTCATGTTTATTTTATGGTTAGATTAATCTAGGTATGAGGGTAGTAAACTGAGGTCCTCACTGAACAGTTTTGCTCTCTAGTTCCTCTTATAACTCATTTAACTTTTCCTTTACAAATTAGGATGCTGTGCCATTTGGTATTCAGTATTTGTATTAACTCATTATCTGTGGTACCTTTTAGCATAATGTAGTTTTCCTGGATTATCCCTTTTAATTAGGTCTATTCTTGATTGTTACCCTAGCCTTTTTTTTTTAATATCCTGTGTCATCACCAGTTATTTCTATCTTTGTTTTGCCATTGGATTTCGATGACTCTAGAGGAAAGAGTGAGGCTAATGACTTTGTGCAGCTCTTCCCTACTTATATTTAATTCACTTGCAAGTTATAACATCATTCTCATGGTGTCATTGGTTCTCTTCAACAACAAAGGGTGAACAACAACTTCAGCTGAAGAATAACAGATTCTGCTTCAACCTGTTATTTTAACTCTGTGAATGTTTCTGTTTCAAATGTGTCCCTTGTAAACAACATGTTGTTGGATTTTGGTTTCTAATCCATTCTGTTATCTGCTTCTGTTTTATGGGTGAGTTCATCCCATTCAGATTCTCAGTTATGATTACTGTGTATTTCCTTCTAGCCTAATCTCTTCTGGTTTTCTTTCTTTCTTTTGTTTTTACCTTGTCACCTTCTCAAAGGTCTGTTTTGCTTTAGACCACTGCTTCTCTTAATCTATACTTTTTATTATCCTCTCCCTTTCTCTTAGTTCCCACTTCCCTGTTGGATAAGATGAATTTCTACATCCAACATTGTGTGCATAGACAGAAATTTATACAAACATATATATAGATAGGTATATATTCAAAAGATGAATTTCAGTATACACACATACATATATCCCTTTTTGAACCAGTTCAGATGAGAGGTTCAAGCACTGTTTGCCTCCTCCTTTCCTCCCCATCGTAAAAACTCTTTACATACCTTTTTTATGTGAAATAAATTTCCCATTCTTCCTCTGCCTTCTCCCTTCTCCCACCACATCTCTTTTTCTCACCTTACATTGTTCTTTTGAGATCATTCCAACATAATAGACTCATAACCATGCCCTCTGCTTAAACAGACTACTAACTGCTCTAATAATGAAAATGATTCTTAGGGTTACATGTATCATCTTCCCATATGGGAATATAAGCAGTGTAACCTTGTTAAATCACTTATGATTACTCATTCATGAGTATTTTCTATTTAGCTCTGCTCCTTCCAACAAGAATGCCTAAAAATTCTCTATTTCATTACCTTTTTCTACTGTATTTTCATACTAAGTTTTAAGGGGTAGATTCTTCTTGATTTTAATCTTGGTTCCATTACCTTCTGGAATACCATATTCTAAGTCTTTTATTCCTTTAAAGCAGTAGCTGCTAAATCTTGTATGATCCTGACTACAGTTCCACAGTGTTTGAATTACTTCTTTTTGGTTGCTTCCAGTATTTTCTCCTTGACTTGAGAGCTCTAGATTTTGGCTATAATATTCCTGGGAATTTACATTTTGGGATTTCTTTTAGGAGGTGACTAGCGGATTCTTTCCATTTCTACCTTGCCTTCTAGTTCTAAAATATCTGGACAGTTTTCCTTTGTAATATCTTGAAATATGATGTTTGAGCTCCTTTTTTTAAAATTATGGTTTCATGTAATCCAGTAATTCTTAAATTTTTTCTTTTCAACCTATTTTCCAGGTCAGTGGTTTTTCCTATGAGATATTTCACATTTTCTTTTATTTTTTCTTGCCTTTTGACTTTGGTTTATTGTTTCTTCATGTTTCATGGAATCACTAGCTTCCACTTGAATAATTCTAATTTTTAAGGAGTTATTTTATTTAGTGAAGTGTTTTATTTTTTACAATTTAGCCAATTCTGATTTTGAAGGAGATATTTTCTTCAGTATTTTTGAGCTTCTTTTATCAAGCTGTTATTCTCTTCATAATTTTCTTGTGTAACTCCCACTTATTTTTCCCAATTGTCCTCTACTGTTCTTATTTAATTTTTAAAATAATTTTTTTGTGTTTATTTTTAAAGGTTTTCATGAGCTCTTTTAGGAATTCTTATTGGGTTTGTGTCCAATCTGCACTTTTCTTTGAGATTTTGCTTGTAGATATTTTCAAGTCTTTCTCTTCTTCTGATTTTGTGCCTTGAACTTCCTTATTTATCACCACAGAATATTTTTATGATCAGGTTCTTCTCTAAGTATATTTTCCTCAAACTCCTCCCCCTCCTACCTTCCCTATCACTATAGAAGGCAACATTCTCCTAGGTTCCTTGGCTCATGACCTAAGAGAAATCTTGGATTCTTTACTATCTCTCACCTCCCATATCTAATCTGTTGCCAAGCCTGTCTATTTCACCTTTATAAAATCTCTCAAATAAGTTCCCTTCTCTCCACCACCACCCTGTTACAGACCCTTATTTCTTCATTGCAAAAGCTAGTTAGCCTACCTGCCCCTACTCAGTAAACTCTAATGATACTTTGGAATCTCTAGGATCAAATGTAAAGCTTTCTGTTTGGCATTCAGAGCTATTCATTACTTGCCTCCCCATCTTCCCAGTCTTCTTATACCTTATTACCTTTCCCTTCTGTTCTCTTCCCTTTCCCCATATATTCTTTAGTCCAGTGATACTAGCCTCCAATCTTTCCTTCTGTAATCCATCATTCACATAACTGCCAAATTAATGTTCCTAAAACACATATGACCATGTCATAGACCACTGACCAAAAACTTTCAGGGGCTTCCTGTTGCCTCTAAAATAAAACATAAACTCTTCAGATTGGTATGTAAAGCTCCTCATAATTCAGTGCCCACTTACCTTTATAGACCCATTTCATAGTACTGCTGTTGTTAAGAACAAACCTAAACCTGAAAAAGATTTTAGAAAGAAGTTTATTGTCATACAGCAAAAGAGAAAGCCAAAATAGGCAGCCCACTCCCTTTGAGTCTCTGCAAATTTAACATGATAGAGAATTCAAACAAAATTAGAACAAAATTCAAACAATGATTGATTGGTCAGGACATTAGCAGTTTCCAAATAAGACATATAGGTTACTTGAGATGTATAATGGAAGGAAACTCCTTACATTCCTTGCAGCAATCTCTGGCACACTGCAAGGTTTCTAGGTAAGCATGACCTGCACACCCTGAATTAAGCAATAAATCTGGTCTCTAAGCAACAAACAAGTCTGGTCTCTAAGCCACACAGGGCTAGGTTCAAACAATGTAATGAAGCCTCCATACACTATGTTTTCTAGGGAAACTGGCCTACTAACTAGGCCTTAACTCAACATTTACCCTACTGCCAGGATGTCTTTTCTGATTTTCTCAATTGTTAGTATGAGGCAGTTTGCTCACTCCCCAAATCACTTAGTATTTATTTTGTAAAATCCTCTATTTATTTATTTATTTATTGCTTTTTGGATGGGGAAGGCAAAGCAATTGGGATTAAATGACTTATCCAAGGACACATGGCTAATGAGTGCTAAATGTCTGAGGCTGGATTTGAACTCAGGTCCTCCTGACTCCAAGGCTGATGCTCTATTCACTGTGCCACTTAGCTGCCCCTAATCCTCTATTTATTTATCTGTGAAGTTTTTGTATTCCCAAAGTAAAAAGATAAAGTTCTTGAAGGTAAGAACTAGCTTACTTTTATATAATTCTAGTGTCTAGCAGTCATTATTGCATACTGGGCCTTTAATAAATGCTCTTTAAATGGATTGATAGTAGAAATGTTGTCTCATTCTGAGATGCATATACTCCCTTCTTACCTCTATCTCTTAAAATTTCTTTACTTCAATGCTTAACTCAGGTACCATCTCCTAGGAAAACTTTTTTTCTGAATTCTGAGGTACCACAATCATACCTATCAAATTGGATAACATGAAAAAACAGGAAAATGATAAATGTTGGAGAAGATGTAGGAAGATTGGAATACTAATGCATTGTTGGTGGAGTTGTGAACTGATCCAGCCATTCTGGAGAGCAATTTGGAACTATGTTCAAAGAGCTATAAAAAATGTGCATACTCTTTGAACCAGCAATACCTTTTCTAGGTCTGTATCCCTAAGAGATCAAACAAATGGGAAAAGGAGCCACATGCAAAAAATATTTATAGCAGTTCTTTTTGTGGTAGCAAAGAGTTGGAAATTGAGGGAATTCCCATCAGTTGGTGAATGGCTGAACAAGTTGCAGTATATGAATGCAATGGAATACTAATGTGCTATAAGAAATCATGAGTAGATGGACGTCAGAAAAAAATGGAGACTTATATGAACTGATGCTGAGTGAAGTAAGCAGAACCAGAATACTGTATACAATAATAGCCACATTATGCAATGACTAACTTTCATAGACTTATCTCTTCTTAGTAATGCAAGGATCTAAGACAATTACAAAAGACTCATGATGGAAAATGCTATCCATATCTAGAAAAAGAACTATGAAATCCAAATGCAGATTGAAGTATTATTTGTTCTCTCTCTTTTTTTCTCTCTCTCTCTCTATCTTTTGTTTCTTCTTTTGTGTGATTCCTCCCATTGGTTCTAATTCTTCTTTACAATATGACTAATGTGAAAATTGGTTTAACATGAATGTATATGTACAGCCTATATCAAATTACATGCTGTCTTAGGTATGGGGAGGGGAGAGATAGGGAGAAAATTTGAAACTCACAATTTTAGGGAAGTGAATGTTGAAAACTAAAAATAAATACATTTATTTTTTTAAAAAACTCTTTTTCTGATCCTCTGAGTGGTTTAGTGCTCTCTTCCCTTCCAACAACAATCCACTTACCTGTGTGTTGTTTTATGGGTTGCCATGGTCAAAGAATTCATCATTAAATAGTCAGCCTATTGGTGATGAGCCTTTATGTACTTAGCAGAGCTGGTCCCCCCCTCCCCCAATCAGTCATCTGCATCATATTCAGATTCTTTCCAGCATGGTAAAACTTTCCGGAGTTACTGCTCACTTGACATAGCCTTTGAGCATCCAGTATCATCTCCCTACCATAATGAAGCACCAGAGAAGGACTTTGTGGAGGGAAACATAAGAGTAAAGTGAAACATGATCACAAAACAAACAAAAGAAAATCATACTCCAGTCCTGTGTCAGGATGGACATCCTTAGTGCTAGAAATAGTTTTTGAAAATTGAAGGAAGATTGTTTGCTTATGTCCTCTCCTATACTCTGTGAAGTTGGACATGAAAAAGAGTCACACAGGGTGGGCAAGCATGAATGGTTTGCCTTTTAGAGGGAACATCAAAATCAATGAAACCACATCCATTTGAGTATTTGAGAACTTATCTTTTCTCAGTATAATGTAAGCTCTTGCAGAGGAGCTTCATCTTTTTGTCTTTGTATCCTAGTTTTTGTTGCCATAATGCCTTACAGATAGATGATTAATAAATGCTTAAATAAGCACTTGTTAAATTAAACAAGATGAAAATCTTGAGATGGAAAGTAATATAGTGTTTTTAACACAGTGGTTTCAGTTCTAAAATGTTAACTAACCCCTCTGCCAAAAAAAACCCTTAGATTTGATAACCTATTTAAAGACTAGGGTGTCATAGATGTGATTCACAATATTTCTTTAGAGGGGAAGAAAAATGGAGTTTATTAAAGTCAAGGTGCTTAATTATCTCCTCTGGGTTTAACAAATATCTATAGGTATACCTGAGGAAATATTAAAGTACAAATGATTCTCCTCAGTTCTAGATTTAAAAAAAAGATAACTTTTAATTTCCAAATTAAATTTTCTAAAATGAGAACCTGTTTCTGAAAAAAAATCTAATCTTTTATTTCTTTCTACCTATATCTATGCAAATAAATTAATGGTCTTGCTTGTATCAGTGTTATAGCCAAAGTTTCCTTATTTTCTGTGAAATTATTTTTATAAACTGTCCATGTGTTCTGGAATAGGCTTAACTCAGACCAGTTCTCTGGAAATTTATGTTTGATATCTGAATGAAACATGATACTTGTAGGTCACTCAACAGTTAACAAAAGATTTGCCTAGTAATAGCCTGGGAAGGATTTTCAACAAGCATGTGCACTGAGGACACTGAGCACTGATTCAGGTAAGAGACGTTCCCTGCCTCTTAGTTGCCCATGGTGGTTTGCCAGCACCAGAGAGCACCTGGAGCTCCTGGTAGGTGTTTTTGTACTCAGGCAACCAGGAAGTGCTGTCAGTAGCCTGAATCTTTAGATCCTGAGCCAATCTAATCTTGAGAACAATTTTAGTCTCTTTTAAGGAAAAATTAGGGGGAAATATGGAGGTGAGGGACTAAGATATTGTTCTCACCACCTCATATGATTTGTAATTGTCGCTGAAAATTAATTTGATATGTCCCTTTTTAGCAAATCATTAACCTTAAATAAATCTCATTTTCCAAAGCACCATATCCCTTACAGACATTTAAATTAACTCTTGACTCCTGGAATAACATATACCTGTTGGGCACTTAATAATTATTTAATGATGATGATGATGATGGGAATTATGTCATCAAGGACTGATGCTCAGTTTGTATACAAATACACTTTTGCTACTGGAGGCCAAATATACTACCTCTCTATATCCATCTATATGGACATATTGTTAATAAACTGAAGATTTCTCTAGTACTCCAATCTTTTTATAAAGAATAATATACATCCACTGAGAGAACTGCGATTCTAAAAGAAACTGCAATAGATGTTAGAATGGTAAACTGCTTTTAAGAGAGCCCAAAGGACTACAAAAATCACTTTTATCTACACATTCATATCAGAGGGAGAGATGAAAAACATTCACATTCTGAAAGTACAAGCAACAGACTGATGAAGGGATGCTAAAGCAACTACCTTAAGGCATTGTTACCTTTTTGTGACCTCAAATTACATGTCCTTTTAACAATTAATATGTCTTAACTTCTGTATTTTTTTTTTTACCCTTGCTCTCCTAACAAATAGTTTATTGTCTGTAATCTTCCCTCATCTTGTTTTATACTTTACCGGCTTTTTCTTCCAGTTGTGTTTTGCATTTACTTATTCATCCAAAATGACCTTGTTTTTACTTAATGTTTTAGTTGTTGCCTGTTGTTACCAAACTTTTTAGGAACTGTTTATTTGACTTCTTCCCTTTCCTTTTATATCCTCTGTTCTCTTCCTCTGTTGTTTCATCTAAAAGATGTCCAACTATCAGATCACTGGGGATTAAATCAAGATCACCTCCAGAGGTAGAATTCCACCCTTCTCCTTCCTTCTATAGTCAGAGAATCTGTGGCTTGTAGAAGCCCAGCTTTCAGCCTTTGTTCTTTACTTATGTGGCCAAAACGTGGTAATAAAAGCTGGGTGAGTTTCTATTGAAACTGGGTCATGAAGGATGAATTGGGAGAGGGAAGGTATGTTAAATATATGGTATATATAACTTCTTAAATTTGTACAAGCTAAACTTGTAATATTAATGTTGTTTTAAAGAATGAGAATAATAGGTTTATTTTTTCATGTAGTTTTTGTTCAGTAGCTAAGGAGGGATACTGTAAGTCAGTCAACAAGCATTTATTATTGAGTGCTTACTGTGTGCCAGGTTCTGAGTTAAATTCCGGGTTACAAAGAAAGGCAAAAATAGGGTCCCTCCCCTCAAAAAGCTTATATTGTAATAAAAATATGTCTTGAATTACTGGACAGTCCTACTTCAGTTTTATAAACTACCTGTATGACTCACATTTGGGAGCCTTTTTTCATACTAATGAAACACTGCAAGGCAAGTCCATGATTCTTTGAGGCACTCACAATAAAAATATAACCAGTCATAATTCCAGCACAAATAGATTGGGTAGGGGCAAATGGGGATGTTGAGGCAGGAGGAGTACAAAACATAGCCACCTGAATGATGATGCCTTGGGAAGGGAAGAAGTGAACAAGTATTTCAGTCCTTATGATATACCAGGTATTAGACACATAATCACACTTGATCCTCACGGCAATTGTGTGAGATCGATACTATTATGATTCCCATTTTAGAGTTGAAGAAACTAAAGCAGACAGAAGTTAAGTGACTTGCCCAGGGTTACAGAGCTAAGTGAGTCTGAAGCCAGATTTGAACTCTAGTCTTCCTGACTCCAGACCCAACTCTCTATCCTCTGTATCACCTAGAAGCCTTGGGGGCAAAGTGTCAATCAATCACTCTAGTTAAGGCTCTTGAAAGAGCTTCTAAGTAGTAAAGTTTTTTCTGTGGCCATAAACTGCCATGTTTCTTGTTCATATAAATTGGTTCAAGCAATATTTACTAAATACCTAGCACTGGGCAAGGTTTTGCACTAGGTACTTTGGGGAAGGGCATATGAAGACTATATAGTCACTGCTCTTAAAAATTCATCTAGAATGGAAGAAATTATGTGCTTACATATTATGGAAAGCTGTATATGATATCATAAGAGAAGTATCAAGTGTTATGTGAGTTCAAAGGAAGGACTCTCCACTACCTGTACCTGTTCAAGGGGATCATTAAAGGTGTTTGTTAGGTAAGCTTCGGGTCAGAAATGTGCAAAACCTATGGTGTCTGATATTTGTATTCCATGCATTTAAGGACAGGAGCCAGGAGTCTTTAAATAAGAAATGTCGTGACTGCTCCCAAGAAAATGTTCATTTTATCCTGCCTTTTAGTTCTAAATGTTTGTTGAATTAAATTTAATTTGTTGACTGTTGGTCAGCAACAATAGAGGCCCATCATGAGTAGACATAGGCTGCGACATGTTGTATTAATTAGTACTAAGTGGTAAAAGGCAATCTGAGTAAATGAAATGAGCTCAAAAGTGTACTCAGAGATATTTCCTTTCTAACAAGCATCATAATGTTATTCATTGAGACAAAGTTATACATCAGTCAATCAACAAGCATTTTTTAACTATCTAGTCTGTGGTAGCCATTGTGCTGGGTGTTCAGAATGCAAAGATATAAGTAAGATAGTTTCTACACTCGAGGAATTTACATTATGTTGGGGTGATAGGTTTATTAAGTGCTTAAGTGTTCACAGGAACAGCATGCTCTCAAATATATAAATATAGGCCATATACAGAATAAGTACACAGTGATTTGGATAAGAAATACTAACAACTGTGGGAATCAAGAAATGCCTTTTGAAGGAGGTGTGCCATAAGTTGAGCTACAAAAAGGAGTTAAAGGCTCCAAAATACAGAGGTGAAGGAGAGCATTCCAGGCACTGTGGCGTGCAAAGCCATGGAGGCAAGAGATGATATGTAACATACAGCTAACAGCATGTAGGTCAGTTTGGCTAGTGCATAGAGTGTGGTTTGTAAGAGGGAATAATGTATAATAAACCTGGCTGCAAACATACACAAAGCCAGATGGTGAAGGTTTTTTTAAATCAAACAAAAGAACTTTTAGTTTATCATAAAAGCAACAGGGAGCCATTGAAGCATATTGAGGACAGGAATGATAAGATCAGACTTGTGCTTTAGGCAAATCAAACTGGCAGCTTTTTTTGAAGGATGGATTAGAGGGGGAAAGAAGAGATAGAGGGAGATCAGGCAGGAGGTACCTTCAACTAGAAGGTTGTGGTATACACAGAGAGAAAGAGATGACTTCTGGAGATGTCAAGGAGGTAGTATTGACAATACCTGACAACTGAATGGTTATGGATGGTGAGTGAGAATAAAGAACTGAGGATGCTCTGAGGTTATCTGGGTGACTAGAAGGGTGGTGGACCCTTACTAGAAGTAGGGAAGTTAGGCAATAGAGGGGATTTAGGGTAGGGGTGGGAAACCTGTGACCTCAAGGCCACATGTGGCCCTATAGGTCCTTAAGCACAGCCCTGAGTGAATCCAAACATCACAGGATTTGTTCTGTACTCAGTGAAAGAGCTGTACTTGAGGACCTAGAGGGCCATATGTGGCCTCAAGACCAAAGGTTTCCCACCCCTGGTTTAGGTGAAAAACAGGAGTTAGGTAGCACAGTAGATAGAGCACTGGGCCAGGAGTCAGGAAGACTCCTCAAGTTCAAATCCAGCCTTAGATACTTACTAGCTATATGACCTTGGGAAAATTCACTTAACCCTGTTTGCCTCAGTCTCCTCATCTGTAAAATGAGCTGGAGAAGAAAATGAAATAAAATAGAAAATATCTTTGCCAAGAAAATCCCAAACAGGGTCAGGAAGAGTCAGACACAATTAAAACAACTGGACAAGGGCAACAATAACAACAACAAAATGGGAAAGATGAGTTGTTTTAAATGTGCTCATTCTGAGGTGCCCAGGGGTCATCCTAATGAGGATAAAGCACACAGACACCGAATTGGAGCTTGTGAGAGAGATGAGGGCTGAATGTATAGACTCAGGAGTCATTTGCATAGGGTTGATAACTGAATCCATGGAAACCGATGAGATCACTGAGAGAGGGAGTACAAAGAGAGAAAAAAGAGGGTCCAGGTTAGAGGGAATGGGGCATTAAGATCTTCCAAGGAGACCAAGATATATGGAGAAGAATTACAACTGAGCTACATTACAAAAACCCACACAGAAGAGTGACTTGACATTATCTGCACTGTTCTATAGGTGCTTCTCTGTTAGATTTCCTCTTTTCATCCCTTTTAATCTGTCATTAAACTTTAGACGACTGTGATTTAACCAATGCAGGTTTGAAATAAAATCAGGCCAAAATTAGCAGCTGCACAAAATATTTAAACATCTTCTTGACTGTTCGGTATCCTATGGGAAATGTGTTCATAGATTCATTTCAGTTCCAAAATGAAAAGGAATTATTTTACAAACTTACTGTGTAATTAGAATTACTTTGGAAGTTTTGGTAAACACTATTGTCAGTAGAGCAAATGGACTGAATGAAGATCCCAAACAGAATACTCTGTAACCAAATGTATGAAGGCTGTGCCAATTGTATAAATGCACAGAGAATTTTTATCTTAAGTATCTGTTAAATGTACATCCTAGAAGTTTCCTTTCAAAGTTCTAAAAGGTTTAAATGCTATTCCTTTGATTTATGTAGATTTTAGAACCTTGTTTCTTAATGCTTTGCTGAATCTGGAATCTTATCAATGTTAGCACTTCCTCCAATAGTCCAGAGTTCAATCTACTCATGCTCTCTCAACCCGTCTGAATCTTTCTATGCACTCCTATAAGTCTTCCACACAGCCTCTTAATATTGGCTGAGCAACAGAGAACATAGATTGTCTGTTGGTTAGCTCTTGAAAGATCACGATTCTTTAATCCACTTCTGTAAATCTTTGTTGATAATTTATGGCAGCCTAGTTTAGACCACAGAAAACCTCTACTATTGGTAACCTTCAACAAATTCAATTCCATTCATCAAGCATTTAGATACAGTTAAGTAAGTCTATGTCTCTACACCTACAAGAGCCTTGTCATCTAGCAGAGGAGATAATATGCATATAAAATCATAACATAAAATAGAATATGGTAAGCGTATCCCAAAAAAGCTTATACCTTCATAGGGGAGATAAACCAGGAACAGGAAAACGCTGTTTCATTCAATGAATATTCCTAGTTCATGAATCCACTAGTCTAATACCCCTTTGTTTTATAGATATGGATTGGAAGCCTTGAGAAGTGAACCTACACAGGCAGTAAGAAGCAGAGCTGGGATTTAAACCAGATCTTTTGACTTCATATTCAGTATTCCTATCACTAAACCATTTTGCTTTTCTCTATACCTGCATCATTTGGACATAAGATAGCATTTCATCATTTCCCATTTTACTCAGCCAAATTTCCAAAAGGAAAGTAAAATTTTCTAGTGAGAAACTATTAGTTGAATGTCTAGTATGTGCAGGGTTCTGTGAAACAAAGCTGCTTAAAAGCTATACTTTGCCTCCAAAAGCTTATGATCTAATAAACACACACACACACACACACACCAATACAAAAAAAAAGATAGCATCACAAAAATGGCTGATTTTTTTTAGATGGAAAAATCTTAATAGAGATTCTCAGCAGTTCCCTTGATTTAACCCCTAGAGGAATAGAGAAAGGCAGCTGTTCATTTCCTTTTCTCACCACACTGCTCAGATTTTGGTATTAGAACTTTGGCCAGGTAGTCAAAACAAGAGGTAGTTAACTATGGCCTTATACAGCTAGGGATAGCCCCCATTAAAAGAACTGCTCCTTTTGTGAACCGTCCTGTTATATACTCTCTGCTATCTATTAATCTTTTTATGTGAAACTTGAACTGAATTTTGGAATTGGGGGTAAGTGCTACAATAATGTGCTGAGAATGTCCCAAGTTGCAAGCACATCATTTCCAAACAATCTAATTAGTCATTAGGCCTCATGATATTATTGGGTTTTATGTCCAGCCACTGCAAAAGGACTTACTAATTTGATGTTTAAGAACTTATGTGAGGCTATGGTTTAATTCTCCTACATTTTTTAAACCTCCTAACATAAATCATATTGATATGGTACTTTAAAATCATTAAGGTGCTTTTTTATAACAATCTTATAAGGTAATGTTCAAGCATTATTATCCCCATTTTACAATAAAGAAACAAAGGCTCATAAGGTTAAAGTGACTTAACTAATGTTAAATAGTGTCAAAACTGAGATTTAAAGCAAAGCCTCCTGCATTTAAGTAGAGTGCTAATTTGCCAGTGTGTGGAATGAGTGAAAACTTCTCAATTTGGGGTTGTTAACCTTCCCTTCCCTCTTCCTTCCATGGCTGCTGTCAATCACTTTTACCTTCCTTTGTCTGTTTTCCCCGCCTTGGTGGTACCCTTCCCCCTCTCTTCTCTTGTCCCAGTGGGGAAGAATTTGGTGAGGTATGCCTCTTCACCAATGAGAGGAAACAGTCGGGAAAGGGGGCTTGACTAAGTTAAGTTATAAATTCTGGTTCTGCCCTTTTAAATACGCCCTCTCTTCCATGTTCAGGCATGGGGCAGACTGCTCTCTTCTCCTG
>JAQQSW010005835.1:0-14088 GCA_028646575.1 Pseudocheirus occidentalis | reverse complement strand
CAAGGAGATATTTCACATTGCCTTCTATTTTTTCATTTGTTTATATCTGTTTAATAGTATCTTGATTTCTCATAAAATCATTTGCTTCCATTTGCTCCACTCTAATTCTGAAGGAATTATTCTCTTCAGTAAGCTTTTGAGATTCTTTTTCCATCTGGCAAATTTGACTTTTTAAGGCATTCTCCTCCTCATTGGCTTTTTGGGCCTCTTTTGTCATTTGAATTAATCTGCCTTTTAAGGTGTTATTTTCTTCAGTCAGGTTGTTGACTCTCTTTTCATGACTTTCTTGCATCATTCTGATTTCTCTTCCCAATTTTTCCTCCTCTTCTCTTACTTGGCTTTCAAAATCCTTCTTAAGCTGCTCTATGGCTTGTAGGCAGTCTTCATGTTTCTTGGAAGTTTTTGGTGTCAGAGTTCTGACTGTGTTGTCTTCTTCCCATTCCATGCTTTGATCCTTTTTGTCCCTCAAGAAGGAATCTAGAGTTCTATTGCTGTTCTTACTTTGCTTCCTTTGCCTGCTCATGTTGCCAGTCAATTACTTGAATTTTTAGTTCTGTGGAACTGTGCTTCCAGAGGGGAAAGCTCTGTCCCAAATCGCTGGGGGTTTTGCAGCTGCCAGAGCTATTAGGAGGCCACATTTTTTGCAGCCCCCGCCCCAGCTTTGGCTCACTGAAAACACACCCCAGGACCACCACCCAAGACCACGATCTGGATCCAGGCTATTCAATGCAAGAGCACTTAGCCTCTGAACGATCGCTTGCCCCCCCTCTGCAGTTTGCAGGCCAGGAGCTCTGAAGTAGCCACATGGAAGCCACTGGTTGTAGATTCTTTAAAAATAGAATCGGAGCCAGAAGCAAAATTGCACAATAACTTCTTTGTCTTCCTTTTTCTTCTTTACCAAATGAAGCATCTTTCTTTCATTGGAGATGACTTGTTCCCTGAATATTCCTCCTCCTGCAAAGTCCCAAAAGAACTTACCCTCCCTTGAACCTGCATGATTCTGATGTTCCCTTCAGCTTCCATTACTTGGAGAGAGATTGAAGGAATAGTGGGGAAAGTCCTGGACGAGGGTCAGGAAACTTACATTCAACGTCAGCACAGCTATTGCCCATTATGGGAGTTTGGTCCACTTCTCATATATCTCTGTAGCTCTGTTTCCTCTTTTGTAAAATGAAGGGGGTAGAATAAATAATCCTTAAGATCATTTCCGGTTGTAATTTTCTTAAAGACTTGGTACCCAAGCTCCCCAGGACACTATGGAAGGAACACTGGAACAGGGTTCAGGATTTCTCAAGCCTAGCATCTATATCTAACTTTGCAAACTTGGGAAAGGTCATTGAACCCTTTGAGAGTAGTTTCTTTTTCTGTGAAATGCAGTTATTGAAATAAGATTGTATCTAAAGCCTCCTTATGGTTGAAAAAAAGGTTTTATGTATTAATATATCACACTTTGTCTCATTTGATTACAGTATATTTGCTCCAAAGTTTTAATTTTTCTTATTTTCTTTCTCAATTGGAAAGCATGGCTGAAGGGAGAGAAAATTATTCTTCTTATTCATCCAAAAATGCAATTTAAAACAAAACCTACTACATTGTCTGAGCAATTGTAAGTCTCCTCTGAAGGAAGATAGCTAGACTTTGAGAGAGGCTACCTGGAAATAATGTCCCAGGATCACAGATTTAGAGCCAAAAGGAACTGTAGAGGCCATCCAGTCTAACCTCTTAATTTTACAGATGAGGAAACTGAGGCACAAAGAAGCTTAAAGAATTTGCCCAGGATCACACCACTAAAACATATCTGAGGTAGTATTTGAACTCCGTAGTTCTTAACTCAAATTCTTTTTTTTTTATTTTTAGAGGAGGGAAGGCAGGACATTTGGGGTGAAGTGACTTGCCCAAGGTCACACAGTTAGTTGGGTTTTTTGTGTGTGTGGTGTCTAAGACCGGATTTGAACTCAGGTCCTCCTGACTGCAGGGCCACCTAGCTACCCCCTTAACTCCAATTCTTAATGACTCATTATTAATTTATTTAATTACTTAATTTAATTATTATTAATTAGTGAATGACTCATGCTTGGAAGTACAGAGAATAATCCTCATTCTTATTTGGAGACACCTTGGCCTAGTGAAAAGAGAAACAGAATTAGGAGACGTGGGCTTGGGTCCCTGCTCTGCCACTCTTACTCAATATGTCAACTTAGAAAAGTATTTCAGTTTCCTCTTATGTAAAAATAGGGGTAATCATTCCTGCCCTGCTTTCCCAGCAAGGCTCTTATGAAGATTCAATAACATTGAAATGTGTTGTCAATTGTAAGCACCATCAAAATGCCCTCTATTGTTCTCATGGAAGATCTAGTGTGGTTTTGTCTGAAAGCGAGCCTGAAAACCCAGGCATTTTCAGCCTTCTGTGTTCAACTCAGGATAATTCCTTCTTTATATTTGTCATGGTCTGATCCCTTAGCCTCACTTGTGTAAGACGGTCACTGAAATAACCTCATTTGACAAAGATAAAGAAATAAGGCAGCTAAGTGGCACAATGGATAGAGCAGTCAGTGTGGAGGCAGGGAGACTCTTCTTCATGAGTTCAAACCTGGCCTCAGACACTTACCATCTGTGTGACCCTAGGCAAGTCACTTAACCCTGTTTGCCTCAGTTTCCTCATCTGCAAAATTAGCTGGAGAAAGAAATGGCAAACCGCTCCAGTATTTTTGCCAAGAAAACCCCAAATGGAGTCAGGAAAACTCAGACACAACAAACAAATAACAACAATAAAATAAAAAGGTACTGACCAATTTTTGTTTCACACTGTTAACTTCTTTACTATCGGCTTCATCTTTTCCACTGTCTTTCATGGCCATTTGTTTGGTCATTCTGTTAAAGGAAAAGAGGATGCATTTGACTCATGGTTCCCAAACTTTTAAAAAATAAATATGTTTTCCAGATCGCCGTTGTGCTGTTTTACTGAATATAGAAAGCTTCTTTGAAGGGAGAGAGGGATGGGAAGAGATTAAGCATTTATAAAGTGCCTACTGTGTGCCAAGAACTGTGGACCTCTTTTAAAATGTTATCTCATCTGATCCTCACAATAACCCTGTAAGGTAAGTGTTGGTATTATACCCATTTTACAGTTAAGTAGATGAAGGCAAAGAAAGGGTAAGTGACTCACCTAGCATCACACAGATATCATAGACCGAGGCCAGATTTGAACTTGGATTTCAGTAAGCCTTTAGAGCAACTGTGTGTTTTATGAGTCACAGCAGCATTTATAATGGTTTAAAAAGAGTAATACAATAGGTAAGGGAGTGAAGAATGGGCATCACAGAATCAGACATAGGACTGAAAGGTCTCAAAGGACATTTAGTCAGACTTCCTCATTTCACAGATGAGGCCCAGGCAGTTCAAGCAACTGTCCCAAGAGCGTAAGTTAGGTATATGAAGCTAAGATCTGAATCTCATTCTTCTGACTCCAGATTTAATATTTTTCCCACCATACCTTAAGGATAGAAATAGCCTCAGGTTCAGGATGATCTGAGTTCAAATCTTTACTCTGACTTACATGTTTTCTACGAAACAGTCACTGTGCTAAGCTGGTCAAAACATGATCCCCACCTTCAAGGAGCCCACATTCTAATTGGGGAGACAACCTGCAAAGACTACCCATCTCACACACACACACACACACACACACACACACACACACACATGCACACACACACACAAGGAAAGGCACTAGAAGTGGGAGGGACCAAGAAACACCTCCTATACAATGTAGAATTTAAGCTGAGTCTTGATAGAAGCCAGATCAGCACAAAGTCCTACATAGCTAAAGAGTGGAATAAATGGAGGAAATTCAATTTCAAGTATAGGAAGACTGGAAAAATAGGAAGAGGTCATGTTGAGAAGGACTTTAAAGGTCAGAAGATTTTATATTTGATCCTGGAGGTAACAGGGGGTCAGTCACTGGACTTGAACACACGTGTGTGTGTGTGTGTGTGTATGTGTGTGTGTTAGAGTAGGGCTGCACGTGCAAATAATTTGCCCAGGCTTGTTGATTTGGACTCTACATCTCTCCTTTTCTTTCTGCTCACCCAACCATCACCCCAGTTTAAGATTTCATTAATTATTTCCTTCAAATTCCTCTTATTGAGTATAATTTTATTGTGAGGGGTAAGTAAAAGGTAAATTTAATATTTGTGCTTATCTATACTTGGTTAGGAATTTTCATGCCTTATTACATGGTCAATTTTTGTGAAGATAATGTGAAGAACTGTGAAATGTGCATAATACTAATGACTGTCCTTCAAGCCATCAATGATAAGGTATACCTCCTACCTCTTGGAAGAGAGGCGATGAATTCAAGACAATGAACTTACAGAATTAGGCTTTCATTCTCAGACATGAACAATGTGTTGGTTTCTTTTGATTGCCTACATGGATAAGGAGTGTTTCTACTTGGGGAGAGGGAAAGAATTAGTTACAGACACAGAAAAGAACAGTATTATTTTTTTTACTACAGAGAACAAAAGAACAAATGCACCAGTTGCATTCAGTTTGATAAGTAGGTTTGTTTTTTGTTTTTTTTAAAGAAGTATATGTAACACAAACGGACACTCTCATATACAACCTTCTATCTCATTCCTTATTCCTCTTTGTAGTTTGAAACAGGTGCACTCTCCCTTGCTCCTTTCTACCCCTCCTCTCCCTCTGTCCACATAGACCAGTGATTCCCAAAGTAGGCACTACAGCCCCCTGGTGGGCGCTGCTGCAATTCAGGGGGGCTGTGATGGTCACAGGTGCATTTGGGGGCCAATGAATAACCTTCTCTGAGTTCAATAAATAGTTTCATAATTTCAAACTTCAATCTTTCTAATTTACACCTTTATTATATTTTACAAAACAGGTAGAAACATTAATACATATATCTTTCTGTTTAATTGATATTAAAATTTTTTTAAAAATTAATTTCCAGGGAGTGCTGAGTAATTATTTTTTTCTGGAAAGGGAGCAGTAGGTCAAATAAGTTTGGGAACCACTGACATAGAGTATGATACCCTTACCTGAGATTTCTCTGCCCAAAAGAATGTAAATTTCAGATCCCTAACACCTTGCAAGACGTCTTGGGGTTTATGGGCTAGATTTCTTTCTTAAGGACCATGTCTCAAGTATATCACTTTGGCTCTCATTGACTGGCCAATAGTAGGTCCCAGCCCAAGATTCACTAGGTCTTTGTCTGAGCCCTGATGGCTCAGAATAAATGTAAATAGCAATTGTTTCTGTTTTTACCAGAAACCCTGAGAGTCTTCCCCTCTCAGATTGATTTTTTTCAGACTAGGTAAAAGAAGCCATTCTTTGCCTCATTTTTTGCCTACCCTCACTGAATGGATGTTGTCTCAGTCAAACTGAGACCTGGGAAAAGAGATTAACTTTAAAAAGCAAAGGTCTCCCACTGTATCTGGGTTCATCTGAATCATCCTGATCTATATCTTGCCACTGGACCCAGATGGCTCCAGAGCAGAAAGTGACACTGGTGACTTTGCACAGCCCTGCCTCACTTAAATCCAATTCACTTGTAAGTCATGGCATCACCTTTCTGAAGTCTTTGAGAACAAAGGACAAACAACAATAACTTGTCAGAAGAACAGGACAGTTTTTAAAGTAATGTATGTTACTAGCCATGTGACCTTGGGCAAGTCACTTAACCCCAATTGCCCTGCCCTTCCCCCTTCCCAAAAGTAAAAATAAATAAATAAATAAAAGTAATGTATAGACCTGATGATGTACTTAAAAAAAAAACCCAAGTAGTATGAAATGAAGATCCATAGTTTCATATTTAATCCTCTTTTCATTTCCTGCTCTGTCTATGGAAACTTTTTTGTGTGTTTAAGTTCAAAATGAAAAATAAAAATTTTTAAATAATCATACATATTAAATTTAAGAAAGTGGTAGAAAATTGCCTTATTTTTGTATCTTCTATAATTCTTTTAATTCTAAACATTGAAAAAAAAATTGGGGCAGTTATCTATTTTGTATCACCAGCATTGTTAAGCCCTGGGCTTAGCATAGTGCCTGACACATGTTATTGCTGTTGTTCAGTCATTTCAGTCCTGTCCAACTATTTGTGACCCCACTTGGAATTTTCTTGGCAAAGATATTGGAGTATTTTGCAGTTTCTTTCTCTAGCTCATTTTACAGTTGAATAAGCTGAGGCAAATAGGACTAAGTGACTTGCCCAGGGTCGCATTGATAGTAAGTGTTTGAGACCAGAAGTGAATTCAAGACAATGAACCTTCCTGACTCCAGGCTCAGCAGTCTATCCACTGTGCCATCCAGCTGCCCCAATGTTATATATCAATTTCTTAATAAATGCTTATTGACTGATTTTTTTAAAATGTGTTTATTCATGATTAAATTCACAAAAAAAATGTTTAGCCATTAGTATAACAAAAAAATTTTGATTGCTGAATTAAACATAGACAGGACTGGAGGCTGAAGCTTTGATTTGATTGGTATGAGGAAAATACCAAGTCAGAAACTTCCCTCTAACAATGTAGGCCTGTCCCTTCTCCATAATTTTGATGGTATTAGAGAATTGTTTAAGGCGCTGCAAAGTGAGTGACTTGCCGAGGCTCCCCCAGCCAGCTGGTATTAGAAGCAATATTTGAACTAATGTTTCCTGAACCCTGATTATAAGACTATCTGGTGTTAATGTCTTTGTTATAAGCCTAAAGAGCAGATAAAACAAGTAGAAGTGAAACTGATCATAGAAAATAAAAACCAGAAGAGATTTTAGATAAAATCCATACCAATCTTTCCCCATGAAGTTACAGATGGACCTTAAGAGGTAACGTGTCATGTCCAACCAAGTCCTGTGGTTTTAGTGACAGGACTGGGACCAAGCCAATGTCTGCTGACTTCCCAGTTCAGTGCTGTGTCTACTGTACCAAGGAGGAAGATGTTCAGAGCCTATGACATCATAAAAGGTACATTCAGTTTCCAGTGGGCCACCCACTTTTGGCACTTTCAAAAGGTTAGTTCAGCATTAATTAAAAAAAGTTATATATGTTGTCAGATGATTAATGAGTTTGGACAATCCTAAAAGGTAACTTAGATTGAAAATTAAAATAGCTTCCCAAAAGGTATTGATAAATTCATGGAGAATAGATATTAACCTATAAAAATAAAATGAAAAAATGAATACCTGATTCCAAAAATGATTCCAGTTAATTAATCACTTGCTATAATAAAAAAAAGGCTGACTGCATTTACAATCAATACAGCTGATGATGAAGTAAGTACAGACCTTTGAACTGTTCACATATGCCGTTAGAGCCAGGACAGAACTCAAAAGTAGAACTCAGAAGGTTGGATCAAGAAAGAACTCTAGAGACCCTCTAATCCAATTCCCTCATTTTACAAGGGAGCAAATGAAAGTGTTTAGTAAAACAGAAACAAAAAAAATTAAAGAAAGAGGCAGTGAATTAGAACAAAGTTCCAGAAAATAAACCACTGTATAACCTCATTTAAAATCTGCTATCTAACATTTTCCAAGCTTTGGAAATGAATGTCTAAGTGCATAGCATTTAGAAGGGGGGATAAATCACTTGTTTTAGTTTTCACAAAAAATGTCTAGTTATTAAATTTATGTGTATGTTTATATGAGATTACACACACACACACAGAGGCATACATATATGTACATATTTCCAAAGTAGCAAGAAATCACTTACCTCGTGTCCTGGGCAGCGCTTTTCTGTCACAGTCTGAGGAATAATCAAGCCAGTCCCATATGCTGAGGAGCTTCCAGTATCATGTTGTGTAAACGTGGGAAACTGAGGGAAAAAAAATATTAATGATTAAACCAGTTCCACCCACCATTTTAAGCGTTCTTTGATAGAAGTTTTGATAAGAGATAAATGATTAACGGCTGGTACTGATGGCCATTTCAACTTATTGTCAACATACCCAGGAGTACATCAACATTTAGAAACAGTACAATCTCGACAAAGACTAAAGGACAAGAGGAAATTACTAACGGCTCATCTGAGTAAAAATAGAAGAGAGAGTTAGCCCATAAGATAAGCCCATGTATCTAGTATAGTTTATACACAATTCTCCTACCTCTCCTAGCAGAGAATTACCTTTTAGGATTGTCTTTCCTATACTTGCCTCCCCTCAACTTACATTAGTTATCTACCCTTACCTTGGTCCCCAATCAGACTCCCCTATCACTTGCGGGCCTTCCAGTAGAAGTTGGATGTTCTTTTGTCCAAAAAGTTACAAATGATATTCATGCTTTACACAGAGCCTAAATTAGTGGCCCTCTAAAGTCCCTCCCAAATATAATGCTCTATGATAATAAGACCTCTTCGATTCTATGATTCTATCCTGTGTTGTGTCCTGACTCCCAGCTACATGTCAACTAATCTCTCATAAATAACTCATACCTAAGGTGTTAGTTGATAACAGCAAGATGTCACTCATTCTGGGGATCTTGGCCAGTTAAAAACATTTTTTCTTAAATACCTGTGATGAAAAATTTCTTAAAATTTATCATTTCAATTCAAAAAGCATTAGTTAAATGCCTCCCCTATGTAGAAAAAGTAGGCCCTGGAATGCTAAAAAAAAAAAAGTAGCACCTATTTCTCTGCTTTCTGAAAATAGAGGATTAATGGGTAGAATATGACATTTTCTTGATCACTTTGTGTCATTGTTATAAACTTCAAATTTCATATTAGGCTAACAGCCTAATATATACAGTGATATTGTAACAGCAACCACACTGGCATACCCAGGATGGCTGCTACCAGAAGCTCTTAGATCTTCTTTACTGAGAAAGATATCTATTCACAGGGTCAACAATCTTTTTAAATTACATTTACCAGTTCAGGGGAAAAGTCAACACCTTGAACTTCAGAGAAAATACAAGCAGAGAAATAAAGACCAACAGACAGGGCTCTGCCTTGAATCAACTATACACTTTACATACATCTCTGGATAGAGAGAGCCTTTACATCTGAGCAGTTGGGAAGCTCTGAACATAAGGCCGCTCAGAATGTCGACCAGGGAGTCACAAGATCCTTCTCATAAGTGAGCCCCCAAAGCAAAATACCAACTCAGAATAAATATACACTTCTCAGAGTCAGAAGGCCTCACAACCCTCATGACTCAGTGCCTAATTAGAAGTTAGCAAAAGGTGTGAAAGCCTTCCTGTGAGCAAGCCTCCCCTAAGGAAGCTTCTTTTAATGGGCTCCACTTTAGGCCTATTAATGGGCAGGGAAGATCCAAAAACATTACAGATGTCTTACAGCGATGTCCTTAGGAATCATTGAGATGTGTGCAGCTCTTTGCTCCTCCATCTCTTATGATCTGTCATTATAGTCAAATTGCTGGCCTTCCCAAATTCTCTGTCTGACTTTTTTGTTTTTATTTTTGTTTTAGTTTTCATCTTCTTCCTCATTTCAGGTTGTCTGATATCCTTGATACATTTGCCTCTGGAAAAAAATCTATCCCCTCTCCCTTTATAATTTGTGGTCATTAATCTGCTCTGAATAAGGAAACCACATAAAGTTTTTTAAAATTATTTGTAAAATAAGAGTTTGTAAGATCAATTTTGGCCAAAGGACTCATTCCAAAGAGTCAATGCAGGGATGCTGGGACATCCCTTTTAATGCAACAGAAGGATTTTTGTTTACTCACAATAACTTAAACCTTCTGGAACAGAGCCCAGCTCCTAGAAGGGAGACATTACTCAATAGTTATATTGTTTTAATGAATTCAAGTGCCTCATTTCTGTCCACTGACATTCCTTTCATCCTTCAAACCTCAGTTAACTATAATCCCCATGAAACCTTCCCTGTTCCCACCAACTGAAATGTTCTTTTTCTCCTTAGATTTCTCTAGAGTAACTCTCCTTTGCACTCATCACCTTCTACTTCATATTGTACTAATTTGCACACTAAGAAGTTACGTTTTGCCAAAAGTCAGAGAGCCAGTGTGTATCAGAGGCAAGAGATTAAAATGAATGTCTTCCTGACTATGAGACCAACTCTATATCTAAGGTACTACATGCATCCCCTCGAGATGGTAGATCTGGGATGGCTCCCTGGAGAACCCAGCTGCCACATTTCTTGTGTTTCTCATTATACTGACTAATGCTTTGATATTATTTATATATATATATACAGAGAGAGAGAGAGTCTTTGACAACACATACATACACACACACACATACACACACACACACACACACACGCCTATACAGGAAAGGAATCCCATAGTGCTTCTTAATGACTCTGCTAATGTCTCCTACGTGACAGCAACTGTCTCAATAAAATTTAGCTTCTCTCTGCCCTCGCTTCCTCTTCCTGAAATTACTCTGTTTCCTGTCCGTTATGATTACTTTTACAGGGGGCTGAAATTCTTCTTACAAAAGTGGAAAACACAGTAGGAAGGGGCAGGGGAAAGGTGACCTTATAAAGGGAAAGCAGGTAAGAATTTTTGCCTTTTGGGATGGACAGTACCTGTTATCTCGCTGATCAGAAGATTCAGGGACTGCTGTCTCCTCTCTCAGGCTGAAGCTGGTAACTTCTACTTTGTAAACTGAGTAGGGAGACTCCAAGATTCTGAGAAAACCAGCCAACCCGTAAGACCACATGCTTTCTGTGGGGAGGTGGCTACTCCCTGAACAGCTTTCCAACCAAGAACTCTCAAATGAATCACTGCCTAGAGTAGAGTTGGTACACTCAGGGGGAAATCGGGAAGCAGAATATCCTGTGAAAGGATCCTTCGGTCCCAGAGAAGAACACGCCTGAAGTGTTGGAACATGTCCATAGACAAAAGACCCTATTGACGGCTGGGAGGACCTTAAGTGACAGGATTAGAGTAAACAGTCTCAAAGCAAGTGAAAGCAAAACCAGAAAGACTGGGTTCCCAAGGGCCTGAGTGCTGACTTCAGTGGAATACAAGAAAAACGAAGGGTTTGTAAAGTAGTGAAAAGTAATGTATAAAGTACAATAGTTGATCATTCACTATGATCCTAAAACAAAGGAAATGAGCATTCATTAAGCACCTACTGTGTGCTAGGTATTTTTAAAATATCTCAATTCATCTTCAGAACAACCCTGGGAGGTAGGTTTTATTATTATCAATTTACAATTGAGAAAATGGAAGAAAATAGCAATTAAGGAACTTAAGTCAGGGTCACACAGCTAGTAAGTGTCTGAGGTCAAATTTGAACTCAGCAGATAAGTGACAAAGTAGATAGAGTACTGGCCTGGAGTCAAGAAGCCCTGAGTTCAAATGTAGTCTCAGACTCTCACTTAGTTGCGTGACCCTGACCGGGTCATTTAACCCTATTTGCCCCAGTTCCTCATTTGTAAAATGAGCTAGAGAAAGGAAATGGCAGAAGCAGTCCAGTATCTTTGCCAAGAAGGGTCACAAAGAGTTGGAGACATTTGAAAATAATTAAACAACAACATGGCCTCCTGTTTCCAGGCCCAGCACTCTTTCCAATGTGCCCCCTAGCTCCCTCTAAGATCACTATAGTATGTTGGGGCAAACCTAAACATGGAATTGGACATACTAGGCTCAAGTCTAGGCTCAGACACTAACTAGTTAGGTGATATTAGGTGAGTCATTGTACCTGGATGAGGCTGTTTCTTCACCTGGCTGTTCAATACTGAACAGAGATTAGATCTGCCCTATATAGCTCTCAATTACTGTGAAGGAGAAAAGCCCTGGGGAACCCTACGGCGCTATATAAATATATGTCATCATCATCCTCACAAGTATTAACAATAACTTTTGCAGTTTTCTGTCTCTCTCATCTATAAATTATATATAAAATCTAAGAGTCAGGAGGGACTTCAAAGATCATTAAAAGTCCAATCTAGACCTGAACCAGATTCCTTTCTACAAGACCCTGCAGGACAAGTTATCATTCAATCTCTTCTTAAATATCTCCAGGGATAAGGCATACCTTATAAGGCAGCCCATTTCTCTTTTGGGCAGCTCAAATAGTTAGGGAGTTCTTCCTTGCCACAGAAAGGGCCAGGAAAGAATTGAGCAAAATTTATCCTGGTCTCCCCAAATTCCCTGACCAAGAGGTGAATTGCCAAGGCAGATGTGGCAAAATGTGGTGAGATCATAAATATTGCCAGTCTCAATTCTTGTAGCTGTTTTTCCATGAGCATGAAATATTTAGTGCTAAAAGTAGCTTCCAAAGCCCCAGGAGCTAATCCAGAAAGGTTAGAGGAACATGAATAGGGATGGTCCAGATTCATAGGATGGGGAACCTGTAACCTCAAAGCCCTCTGTGGCCCTCTACATCTTCAAGTGCAATCCTTTTATTAAATTCAAACTTCATAGAACAAATCCTCTTAATAAAAGGATTTGTTTTGTAAAACCTGGACTCGGTCAAAAGGTCACACCTGAGGACCTAGTAAGCTGAATGTGGCCTCTAGGCTGCAGGTTCCCCACCCCTGGGAGGAAGCTTATAAAATATAGCTTCATTATTCTTCCCTAACCCTGTGAACGACTTTTCATGAGCCTATCTGGAGTTTTCTCGGCAAAGACACTGGATTGGTTGGCCATCTCCTTCTCCAGTGGAAGAGAAAACAGGCTGAGTTGGCCAGGGTTACAACACAGCTAATGAGCATCTGATTCAGATTTGAACTCTGATCTTCCTGACTCCAGGACCAATACTCTATCTAGCTGCCATACATATAGGTTGGGTATTCCTACCATCTCCATTTTACAGTTGAGGCAGACAGAGGTTAAGTGACTTGCCCAGAATCACACAGTAAGGGTCTGAAAACATATTTGAACTCAGATCTTCCTGACTCCAGATCCAGCAGCACTTTATCTACTGGGCTATATCATATATGTACACATTGCTTCCCTGGTAGCATTTAAGATCGTTGAAGGCAGGGATTCTGTCTTCTGTTTCTGCGTCTCTAGCTCCCAGTACAAACCTGGCACGTTGTAGGTACTTAATAAGAGGTTTGTTGATTGACCTCAAGTTCATAATAAAGCTACCTGGGTACCCAGAAAGAGTGACAATTGTATAGTCATAGAATGTGCGAATTGGAAGGGATCATAGTCAAACCTTTCTTTTTTATCAACAAGGAAGCAAAATTTCATTCCCCAGTGATTCTAGAAGACAAAGAACATAAAAGTTATGTTTTCAACACATAAAAGTGCTGAAGACAGAGATGGGGAATCAGGAAGGTAGGCTGGATATCCAAGATAGATAAGGATCTACTTTCCAAGATATATAGGAACAGATTCAAATTTATAAGAATAAGAGCCATTCCCCAATTGATACGTGGTTAAAATATATGAACAGATAGTTTAAAAACAAAAAAGGAATGCAAGGTATCAGCTACCATATGAAAAAATGTACTAAATCACTAATAACAATAGGATAATTACAACAACTGAGGTTGCTTTATGCTCATAGGGAATAGAAAGAGGGTGGGAAAGGATTTGCTCCTTGTCCTAAAGACTTTCTATTTTATTGGATGCAAAAAAGGATGAAGCCCTGTTTTACCTTTGAGGAGTCTGCAATGTGATTAGGGAGATAGATTAGTAATAATAAACATTTTGAAAATACAAAAGAATGTTCAAGCACTAAATTATGAGGCAGAAACATGCTTCAAATAATTAAACTGGAAAATCAAATTATAATTTGATATAGCTATAATTTAATCAAATCTAAGAAGAACTGGGAAAGCATAGCCAATCTTCAATATTCTAAGTATCGTGTAGAAGGAATGTTAGACTAATTCTCTGTGGAACCAAAAGGCACAGCTAGAATCAAAGGGTAGAAATTACAGGAAGGGAGAATTGCAAGGAAGAATTGAAAGACAGTGTGGCTTAGTGGCTAGAGAGGCAGAGTCAGGAAGAAGCAGGTTCAAATTCTGTCTCTTGATTCATGCTTATTATAGAACCATAAGCAAGTCACTTAACCTCTCAATGCTCCTAGGTAACTCTGTCAGACAATACCTTGAAAATCAGGTGCTAAACCACATTGGTTGAAAGAGTTCCCAACACATAGGAAATTGTAAGCATGGATAAAAAAAAATTGTG
>JAQQSW010005834.1:0-14088 GCA_028646575.1 Pseudocheirus occidentalis | reverse complement strand
GCTGACTGAGACATGAACAGGATGGGACTTTGTTTGTTTGTGGCCTGGCTGATCCTTGAGTTCCAGGCAAGAGAAGTGGTGAAGGGTTTGAGGTGTGCTGAATCCTGTGAACTTCAGTGTGTGCTGGGGATTGCCCTGAGGACTGGACAAGGACCTGGGAGCTGTTTGTCTCTGAGGACTGGATGACAGCCTGGCAGCTGTCTGCTCTGGAATCCAGGTGATTGTTTAGCAGATTCAAGAGGGAGCTGGGACCATGGAAGAGGATCCAGGGAATCAGAGAGACCACCCAGAGTCAAAATGAAGAAAAGGCCTCCCCTTGGATGAAACTGATGTTTGCTGAGGAAAAGGACTGGAAACTGTTTTCCTTTGAGGACTGGAGGAGAACATGTCAGCTGTCTGCTCCTGACTCTAGATGATTGTTTGGCAGATTCAAGAGGGAGCTGGAACCAGAGAAGAGGATCCAGGGAATCAGAGAGACTACCCAGAGTCAAAAGGAAGAAAAGGCCTCCCCTTGGCCTAAACTGAGGTTTGTTGGAAATCAAGGGGTGGAAAGTTTGTGTTGTTTTCTAAGGGCTGTATTGGAGACTAAAGTTAATGGTTGCCCCATGAGTGGAAGATCAGTATATTGTGAATTGTTGATTGAATCTTTAAGTGTTAAGGTGGTTCCCCTCCTTAGGGAAACCAGGTGAATTGATTGACTGAATCTTTAAGTGCCAAGCTGGTTTCTCCCTTAGGGAAACCAGAAAAATTTTTCTTCTTTTGTTCCTTGTTACTTTCTGTAATAAAATACAATATTGAGACTTTCTTTGTTCTAAATATTGTATATAATATTGTGAATTATTGATACTGTCAATATTGTACTGAATCTTGATTTGTAATGGAAAAAACAGAGTGTTCACTAATACTGTGTAATCCGAATCTTAAAGGCTGTTCACAGTAGCATTCTCTCAGGAATCTACTGCTGATTGGCTTTACAATGATACAGGCAGGCACTATCAGAAACACCTTGGACTCATTGTGTGTTTGACTTTGAATTAGATTTTAGTGATTCCACATTAAGAAATCTTTTACCATGACAATTTTTTTTGAGATCCCCCACATACAGTTACAAGAGCACACATGAGGTCATGACCCACAGTTTAAGAAGTGTTGAACGACCTTATCTTTCAACCTTCTTCCAACTCTGAGATTGTATGAATTTATGGTTAAATGAAAATATGTACATCTACATTACAAATGTAGATGTACATATACACCTATACCTACACATATATGCTCACATACACACAAATAGAGAGACACACACACATCAGCATACCTGTTTCTTTTTCTTTTTCTCTTCTTTTTTTTTTGAGAACTAAGCGTGAGCTATTTGGTTTATATAAATCTTTTAAACAAACTAATGTTGGGGCAACTAGGTGGTACAAGTGGGTATTGGAAATCCCTGTGATTGGGAAAACCTGAATTCAAATCTGGCCTCAGAAACTTACTACCTGTGTGATGCTTGGCAGGTCGATTAAGCCCAATTGCCTCCAAATAAAAAGAAATAACAAAACAAACCATTGTGAACAACTTGGCAAAGATGTTGATGTTTAGATTAGAATTTTCCATTTATCATCTCAATAATATTTGTCTGTATTCCATCTTTTTAGAGCACCCAGGTGAGGTAAATCTATTTATCAATGCAAATCAACAGTTTCTGGGTAATTGAGAGCATTTGAGAGTAACCTAAGGAACTGAATGCTTATTCAGTGTCACTTGAGTGACTTTTCTACCATTTCATACCCAGTATGTGCCAAAGGCATGACTTGAACTCAGATTTTCCTGACCATGTGACTGATTCTGCATTCTGGCATACTGCTCAAATAACTAAAAATTACATCATACACCACCTTTGAAAAAGCCACATGACAAGAATAAAGACTAGACCAATGTGGCAAGGTTTATTGACAAAAAAAATGGTCAAGAAAGATAGAGACAAGGGATATCTTTAGAAATGAATGTGATTTAGAATCAAAAGACATTAAGAAAGATTTGAATTTTTTCAGGTAGTGTTTCACTGTACTTCTTGCTAATTCGCCACATAAAAGCATTTAATTCTGGAGATCAAAATTTAAAAACTCTCCTTTAACAAAATGCCTTCCATGCATATCTTAGAGTTATAAAAATTTTATAACTAAATTAACTCAATTCAATTACCCTCAGATGATCAATATGAAATGAAGTACTAAATAGAAAGATGTATGCACATTAACAGAGTCTTGATAGATGCCCAGTGCTGAGTACAAATGGAAAAGTGATTCCATATAGATAGTGAGATCCTAAATGTTCCTTTTTGGGCATGGACTTTGTATTGCTTATGTCAAGTCCCATACAAATGCAGAGCTTCCTAAATGAGATTCTTTCTCATTCAAAAGGGTTAGGCCTAACTATCCACATGAGAAGAGAGTAGAAAATAAGCGAATGAAGAATGGCTGTTTTCCAGAATATGATATGGAAATAGATGGACAATTCAAAGACACTGGGATTGGACAATGTACTGAGTCCAGAAGTGAATAGGAGGGGAAAGGTGAGCTAGAAAGAATTTGGAAAACTGTTTAATGTTCTAATAATATTAAGCTTTTCCCTGAAGCAAAAGCCCAGATTTTTAACATCAAAATTATTCTGGTCATTTGTTTATAATGCCCAAGAATACCACAATCTCTGAAAGATTAAATTGCAGGCTAACCATAGGGCAAAGGAGAGATACATGATGAACATCAATATGTTGCCACATAGCACGAATGCAGAATTGAACAGGAAAAGTAGGGTATAGGACATCATCAGAGAGACACCTGATTCTGAAAGGGCATATATCTGTCATATAGTGACAATGAAGAACAATCCTAATAAATGGCCTGTAAATTCCATTTGTATCCATAAAGAATAAAGAGATACAGAAAAGGCCATGATGTTCCCATCCCCACCCTACCCTGGAAGGATGAGTAAATTTCCTATGGCAACATTACAAGATTACAAGGGGGATGGGGATCCCACAAGATGATATTGTTGAATCTCATCATTTCAGAAGATGAATTGAATATGATGTATAACATATCATATATGTGTATATATCATATATGATGCATATCATATATCATATTATGTATATCACATATATAATATTATGTATATCATATTATATATCATATCATGGGTTGAATATGATGCATATCCTTGAATTCAGTAACTATCAGCGATATCACAAATATACAAATAATAGAAGGATAAAGCTGTTCAGTCAAGAAAAGTTACTCATCTCCAATTTCTTATTTGAAATTCCTTAATAAGTTTGTTCTATATTGGAAACATGAAACATGTATAATTTGGTTCTAACTAATAAGACATGATTCTGACTCAGAAGAACTATCTCTTGATCTCCTGTCTCTTCCCTGGATTTTTTTGAACAGTGCTATAAATTACAAATAAGTCCTTCATTTTCTTGTAATCCACTATCACTGATCAATAATAGCATGTATGAGCCAATGTTGTTTTTAGTCTTTCGAGTCACTACACTTTCATTTAAAATCTATACTAACTGCTACTAGCACTATACTCCAAAGAAATGAAAGGAAAAGGAAAAGGACCCATATGCACAAAAATATTTAGAACAGCTCTTTTTTGTAATAGCAAAGAATTGTAGGCTGAGGAGAACTGCTGACAAGTTATGGTATAAGAATATGATGGAATACTATTGTGTTGAAAGAAATGACATGGGTGATGGTTTCAGGGAGAATTTATATGAATTGATGGAAAGTGAAATGTGAAGAACCAAGAGAAAAATCTATACAGTAACAGTCATATTGTAAAGATAATCAGCTGTGAAAGACTGTGTAACTCTGATCAACACAATGACCTATCCCACTTCAACGCACATATAATGAAAAGAACTCCAGGGAAAGAATTGATGGACTCAGAGTGTGTGTGTATATATATATATATATATATTTTTCTCTTCTGCTTTTTTTTTCCTTGGGGGGGTAAAGGAGGCATAGCTAATATCAAAATTTGTTTTCTGTAACTTTATATTTGTAATAGGTTTTGTATTTCTTAATTTCTCAATTGTGGGGAAAGGGGAGAAACAAGTAGAATATAGAACTGAAAACAAAGTAGAATTGAATTTAAAAATTAAAGTCTATAGTAGTGACTTTAATTCCCATAATATTATCAAGTAATAATGAATCAATAACTCTGACAGCTTTAAACATGAACTGTCACACATTATTTAATGCAAAAAATGTAGTTCAGTATACACAAGCAAACCAATATTACTGTATATCAGAGAAAATATCATATTTAATAGAGCAGCTATTCTAGCAAATTTAATTTTTACTTTCTATTGTTACCTCTCATATATAAACTTGAGTTAATCAAATAATAGGTTGTTTTGAAATGCTTTAAAAAGCTTTCAAATGCAGTAGAGACGTGTCATTACTACCACTACTATAATGCTTGTTGAACATGGATTCTTTGGCTGAAGGCTTTTTGCTTGAAGAGGGGGAAGTTTTCTTTCCTACTCTAGTGATTGTAATGGTTATAATGTCTAAGTTTTTTTTAATAAACTGAAAATTAGTAAAAACAATATGAACTCTAAAACTTAAAAAATCATTTTGTCACAATAAAAAGATAAACTATCTAGAAAAGGAAATGAATATATCAAATATTTAAAATGTGAAATTTTTAGGTTTCATGAAAAAAAATGGTCTCATGGTTAGTTCAACCAATGTTTAAGGTTTAATTACTATAGAATCCCCATCCCTCTGTTTCAAAGGGATGACTACTGACAGACTTTAATTGTGACAGGAAGGGGAAAGGAGTAAGAATATATACAGCACTTATATGTTCCAAGCTAGGGGTGGAGAAGCCAGGGGTGGCCTTGAGGTCACATGTAGCCATCTATATCCTCAAGTGTGGTCTTTTGACTGAATCCAAACTTTACAGAACAAATCCCTTTAATAAAAGAATTTGGGCTGTAAAACTTGGACTCTGTCAAAAAGCCATACCTGAGGACCTAGAAAGCCGCATGTCGTCTGGAGGCCACAGGTTCCCCACCTCTGTTCCAGGCATTGTATTAAGCTCTTTTAAAGATATTAACTCATTTAACTCTCATAAAACTCAGGTAATAGGTGCAATTATGATCCCCATTTTATAGGTGATAAAACTGAGGCAGCAGTTAAGTGATCTCTCTCCCCTGTACCACCTCATTACAGATATTTAAATTTATATTCTGAGGCCTTCCCTCTCTAAGACTAAGCAAAAATGCATGTATCAACCCCATTTCTTCATGTCTATGACCCCCAGTAGTTTCCTTACACTCCACAAGCTTCATTACAGCAAAAAAGAAATCAGGAGGGTTTATTTTTCTATAGTTTACGTAAAATAATGGGTTGAACCTGGCTTTAAACAACAGTATGAAAAAGAGAAAAAAGGTAAGAGCAAGAGAAAGAGGAGACAGAAGATCAGAGGCAGAAAAACACAGAAACAGACAGTGATAAATAGAAACAAAGGGACAGAAACAGAGTGTGATAGAGATAGAGACAGGAGGGGGCAGGGGATGGAGAGAAAGAGAGAAAGAGAGAGCGAAAGAGAGAGAGACAGAGAGAGAGAGAGAGAGAGAGAGAGAGAGAGAGAGAGAGAGAGAGAGAGAGAGAGAGAGAGAGAGAGAGAGAGAGGATTTTCATTAGTTGTTCAGGAACACTCACTAGTACTCTCCTCTGAGTTACCTTATGTCCTGAGAGAACTTCCGCTGAGGAGGACAAATCACATTTGTCCAAGCTCATGTTCATTGCTTCCATGACATTGTCTATCCTTCTCATCTGCCATCCCCATCTCCTTTTGCTTTCAAATTTTCCCAACATTGAAGTCCTTTACAATGAGTCCTATCTTCTCATTATGTGACCAAAGTAGTTAAGCTTCAACATCAGTATTTGTCCTTACAGTGAATAGTCTAAATGAATTTCTTCAAATATTGACCAATTTGATGTCCTTACTGTCCAAATGACTTTCAAAAGTCTCTTCAAGAACCAGAGTTTGAAAGCGTCCATTCCATGGTGCTCAGATTTCTTTGTAGTCTAACTCTCACTGTCATACACTGCTACTAGAGAAAATCATAGCATTGACTATGTGAACCTTTGTTGGCACCATGGTCTCTTTTTCAATATGCTGTTCAGATATGTCATTGCTTTCCTTCTAAAGGGTAAGCATTTTTTTTTAGTTTCATAGCTATAGTTGCTATCCGGAGAGATCTTTGAGTCGAAGAATAAAAAATCTGACATTACTTTCATTTCTTCTTTCTCTATTTACGAGGAAATGATGGGATCAGTTGCCATGATCTTAGATTTTTTTTTCAATGTTAAGCTTCAAGCTAGTTTTTGAACCCTCCTCTTTTACCCACATCAGCATCTCAAGTCTTCTTTACTTTCTGCCATTAGTGTGGTATTGTCTGCATATCTGAGACTGCTGATATTTCTCCTGACAATCTTAATTCTAGTTTTTGATTCAATAAGTCCAGCATTTCACATGATGTATTCTGCATTTAAGTTAAATAAGGTGACAATATACAGCCTTGCCATACTCATTTTCCAATCCTAATCCAACCAGTTTTGCCATGCTTGGTTCTAATTGTGGCTTCTTGGATGGCATAACAGTTCCTCAGGAGACAAGTAAGATGATCTGGTATTCCCATACTTTTGAGGATTTGACACTTAAGGCTTTAGTGTAGTCCAGAAGTTCTCAAAGTAGGTGAAACCACTCTCTGGGGAGTGCTGGAATGATTGGGGAGGGGGGTAGTAGCCCCAGGTGTAATTGGGGTAGCACTGAATAAAATAAGATGACAGTGGAAGCATAAGGAAAGGAGAGAAAATAAGAAAAATTTGAAAAGTCATTCACACATGTTTTATCTGTTGCATAACAGAGTTAAAGTCATAGAGATTACGTTATTTTCCAAATAAACACACAAAATGAAGGTATAACCAATCAATGGTCAAGAATGGGTCTTCAAGCAAGTTTGAGCAGGCCAGCCTGTCCTGCATAGCTCAAGAAGTCAAGCATGCATCAGCAGGAATATATGCATGTAATTACTTATTTCCAATATAATATCATATGGTTACAAGAAGTAAAATTGTGTCATCAAAATTTCAATGCAGGAAAAACTAAAATAATTACAATAAATTATTAAATTTAGGATGCATCATTTAGAAAAACATTTGATATATTTTTAAATTATGTGAATTTCAAAAACTCATTAAAGGGTTAAAGAAAGTAAATATACAAGGGGGCACTGAGTATTTTTTTATACAGGGTGGTAGGTCAAATAAGTTTGAGAACCTCTAGCATAATCAATGAAGCAGAAGTAGATGTTTGTTTTGATTTGTTTTTACTGGAACTCCCTTCCTTTCTCCATAATCCAGTGAATGTTAGCAATTTGGTCTCTAGTTACTCTGCCTCTTCAAAAACCAGTCTGCTCTTCTGGTAGTTCTTGGTGCATGCATTTCTGAAACCTGGTTTGCAAAATTCCTTTTTTTAACACTTTAAAAAATTTATTATTATTTGCTGTTTGAAGGGAGGGGCAGGGCAGTTGGCATTAAATGACTTGCTGAAGGTTCCACAGCTAGTAAGTGGATTTGAACTCAGGTCCTCTAGGCCAGTGCTCTATTCACTGCAGCACCCAGCCACCCCTTGCAGAATTCTTAAGCATAATTTTGCTGGCATATAGAATGAGCTCGGTTGTTCGTAATTTGAACATTCTTTGGCATTGCCCTTCTTTACTATTGGGACATAAACTGATCTTTTCTAATCTAGAGGTCACTGTTTCATCACCACTTCTATCCACAGCTGATCTTCCTTTCACCTTGACCCAGCTGCTTCATTAGTGGTTGGAACTACTTGTAGCTGACCTCCCCAGCAGCATATTGGACACCTTCCAATCTGAACAATTCATCTTCCAACCTCATATATTTTATCATTTTAATACTGGGTTTGGGGTATTCTTGGCAAAGATACTGGCATATTTTGCCATTTCCTTCTCCAGAGGATCATCTTTTGTCAGAATTTCCCACTATTACATGTCCATCTTGGATAACCTTGAACAGTATAACTCATAGTTTCATTGAGCTATACAAACCCCTCTGCCATGACAAGGCAGAGTTCCAAGAGTGAAGAGAAAAAATGACTTAAGCTTAAAAAAATTGAAATAGTAGTCTTTTCACTCCCCTGTTATTTTTGGAACAGTGTTGAGTTGTACCACAAGTCAGGTTCATTCCAACCACAATTTAACTAAATGTAAAGGTACACAGTCTTAGCAGCTATTAAATATACAATTTTGCTTTTAAAGAAATAAACTAGGCCACAAAGTTAAGTGATGATTATGCCCACCATGATGATAGTCCATTCTAGTCATATGCCATCCACTGAAAACATTACTAAAACTGTAACTACAGAATGTCCATTTTTCTAATGAGAATGGAAGGGAAAATGTGGTTAAAACTGCCATTGCTTATTCAGAGTCAATCATTCTTCTCAAAACACTGAGCAAAGTATTTTTCATGAATTTTTCCTTAGAAAAACATTACATTTTTATAGTGCCCAACATAATACCAAGCAGAAATAAACATGTTAAAAATGTCTCCTCCACCCCAACAATGATAAGAACCCAAATTTCATTTAAAGGAAAAGTTTCCTTTAAATATTTAACTTCAAAATGTATCTAAATGATTTAGTTAAAGAAAGGATACTTTGTACATATTTTAGCAATTACTAAAAGAAGCATGAGTACATGGTTATTCAATAAAATTAGAATGATCTAAGCAGGATGGACCTATTTATATTTGTTTGCCCTGAGGCTGCAATTTTTCTTCCTACATTGTTTTAAGAAGCAAAAGAAGTTAGAACTGAGAAAATAAACTGATTACATCCTGAATATATTATTTGTTGCTGTTGTTCTTCAGAGACTGGTTTCTGAGTTTTAAATAATTTTAAAGTTTATCTAGAAATATAATTCATAGGTGATTTATGCATATAATATATGTAAGAATGTCATTTGAATTAAGAAATGCTTTGATTTTTATTTTAGTGATTTTTTTCATCATTTTCATTGACCAATACTTAGTAGAATGGAACTCAAACAATAGTACAGATATGGGGGAAGTTTTGTTCAAATACATGGATTTCATAGAAAGGATCAAGAAATAGAATTTAATGGAGGTTAGAAAGCTATTAACATTATAGGGGACTGATTAGTAGAAGAGAGTATTTAAGTAAAGATCAAAGGAAGTCAAAACAAAAGTGACATCATTGTGGTAGTGTGCTAAGAATTTATGGGACAGAGAAAGGAACTAACTAGCTTAAGTTTTCATGATACAAAGAATAAAATTGGCATAGACATAAGGTGTAGACATGTTAGAGGAATTTCTGTATACATACATCAAAGTAGAACATCAAATGACTTGCTGGACTTTCTAGCTTACAGTTGCATTTGTCAGAAGGCAAAGGAAGAATTGAATTTCAGAGAAAAACTAGTATGGACTTAATTCTGATTTATTCCTTATTAGGCATAATTTATGAAAGGTAAGCAATAGGCAGGTGCCTCAAGGAAAGTAAGTGTATCTCAAGGTTTATGATAGCCAAGAAATGGATTCCCAGGCATAGTCAGGTTTTGTTTGTTTTTTTGTTTTGTTTACAGAATTTAGGGAAATATATTTTCAAAATTAAATGTAAATGTTAGATATGATCTCATAATCTGAAACTATGAAAGAAAAAAATAGTTCAAGAGAGTGGGAAGGTTTGAAAAATTAATTTCTAACAATCTATTTCTTTCCAAAGAAGATGAAAAGGGACCTACATACAGGTATACAAAAAAAAGAACTTTGTACGTTTGAAGAGATATTTATAAAGTATATACAAATGCTGAAAGTCTAACTAATAATCATTGACAAATGCAAATAAGTGGCATGCCATCCTAAAAATAACATAAAGAAGCCAAAAGGTCAGAATGAACTGAAATTTCACAAATATGCTACATAGAATTGTTTTTGCAATGCTTCTTTAAGTATTTCTGGAGAAAAGAGGAGGAAGGTTGCTGCCTGTAGTATAGATGAAACAGTATAATGTTAACAGAAAAAAAGAAAGGGAAAGAAAAGAAAAGGAAGGAAGGAAGGAAGGAAGGAAGGAAACAGAACTAATCAACTCAATTTACTTTCTGTTTTCAATATGGAGGAGCATTATATTTACATTTAAAATGCATAAATAGGTTTGAAAGAGAATTCAAGCCCAAGATAAGTGATGAAATAATGATAGTACCTAGCTGATTTAATTGAGTTAAAGTCACTGGGTTCTGATGTTATTGCATTCCATGGCATTGTAAGAACTCTACAGGCGAGTTTGTAGATCTTCTTGTAGAAATGTTTGATGAATGATGGAAAACTGCAGAGTTGTTGAGAGATTAGAGATCAACATTTCATTCAATTTCCAAAAAAAATCGATTCAAAAAATCGTAGAGCAGAAAACTTGACAATGATCCCTGCTAAATTCTAGAGGAGATAATTAAACAGTTGGCTTGCAGAAACATAGTTTGAGGGCAGGGATTAATTGAATCAATCAATCTCAATCAATCATTACATCTTACTAAAGTAAATAATAAGACACTCTACACCCAAAAACCTTTATCAAGAGAGAACACTTCCATTGAAGTAGTCAATCAAAGACATTAAACTAATTGTTTAAAAAAATTAATCAGTCTGGAAGAAGTAAAATATTTCTAGGCAACCATTGTATAAAATAGATAATACTACACAGGAAGTGAATTCAGAATGGCTAAAGATTTGGATATTCCCCATAGGGTTGAGTTAAATCAGTAAGGGAGATTGGAATCAAACATCTCAATGTTGTCAACTCATTGATAGAAATAGCTTCAGCCAAATTACTTAGATGAAATTACTTGGGAAATGGGACTCTATCCTCTCTCTCCTCCCCTTGGACCAGACAATAACCTTGTGAACTATAAATGATCAGACAGTATTGGATTTTTCTTTGGCACTCTAATAATGTCACTATAGCAGCAGCGGCTGGCAACAGTGTATGTGACAGGAGCTTAGAATCAGTGACACCACATCCAAGGGACGTTCATGAGGAGCCCATGAAGAGGAGAAAGGGATTTCTAACAAAAAGGAGCTGTGAGCTATGACTTTGCCACAGATGCTTTCTAAACTTGAACCCAGTTTCCCCTGAACATATTACATACCTATGGGAATGTGTGCCACTGGTTTGCAAGGAAGGTTTATTAAATGTTCTTACTATATTACCTCAGTAAATATCCATTTCTATAAATTTATTAAATCTGATTGGATAATTTATATTAACTAATAACTGATAGAGGGACATATCAATGGCTCCTGAGAAATAAATAAAATGAGTGAACACTCCCTCAAAAATTCAGAGTTACTCCTAGAGTCTTGAGGGAAGAAGTAGATATCTACATTTTGGGGAATATGATACATTGAAGTAGGGAGTTGAAAAAGTGAGTCTAGGAATGTTGGTACATTAGAAATCAAAATGATTACAAGAAATAGCACATATTTAGTAAGAACAAGTAATACCCAGTATACCTATTCCTTTTGTTTTGTTTTGGAGAGGGAAGTGGAATATTTTTATTATACTGGTAGAACTGTGGAACACCATTCTTGCTATATAGGAGTTCATCAGGGCATTGATGAGGGGGAATGTTATGACAGACCATAATGATTTTCTTCATGAAAAGATACAAATATTTGGACTGAATTAGAGTATAATTGGGTTGATTTGTTAAGGGATCAAACAGAGGGTTTTGACCAGTGAAGAGTGGAGGAGCTTTTTGGCATGTACTGGGGTTCTCTTCTCAGCCCTGTCATGTCTGGCTTTTGTATCTACTACTTGTCTTTATTACAGTATGCTAATCCTATTTGTAAATGACCCAAAGAAAGGGAAATAGTTACTGCATTGTATGATTGACCTAAAATTCAATAGTCTGAAACGCTGGCCTGAAATGATTGAGACAGTTAAAAATAATGAAATACACACATACATGCATATATATATATATACACACACACACACACACACACACACACACGTATACATTCATGTGTGCATGTATACATATACATTTACTTTACTTTTATTTGAATCATTCTCAAAAGTTAGTGGGGAGATCAAACTCAACAATGATTTCCGTAAGGAAGAACTGGTTGTTTCAGGTGACAAAAAGCACAATATAATGAACCACTTGGCATAGTTATTAAAGAGGTAAGCTAATTTTTTTGTTGTTTGTGATCTAGATTAGTGATTTCATCAAAGTAGGAAACTCCATCTGACTAAACTAAAATTCAGGAACTCTTCTGCAATGTATAGTCCTGGTGAACTAAGTGGAACAATGAGGAGTTGAGTGACTTTTCTAGGGTTAAATAGTCAGTGTATAACAGAAATAGGTCTCAGATTAGTTCTTTCTGAATTGAAGTGCATCCAACTATTTCACTAAGCCATGTTTCTCCATGCAATGTTTAGGGGAGCATTAAAGTACAATGAGGAAGTGAAATTGGTACATTGTACCACCCAAAGAATATCTAAAGTATCATTTTCTGGTCTAAGCATTACATTTTAAAAGGAACATTAATAGCCTGGATTATACTGAGAAGAGGAACTCAAGATGCTCATGAGATAAAACCAAGACATGCAAAAAAAAAAGTTGAAAGAATTGATGACATTTTCCTATGGAAGGTAAGATTTAGGGGAAATGATTGGTATTCAGATATTTGAAGGATAAGATTGCCCTGTTCATGGAGGGTAAGACTAGAACCAAACAAAGGGAAGTTATAGCAAAGCAGATTTGGGGTTCAATTCCTACACTTCCTAGCAATGATTTGTCCAAAACATTTGCCTTATGAAAGGGTGAGTCTCTTATCATCAGTGAATGAGTTTAAATAGAAGGCTTATGAGAGATAGCACAGTCAAGATTATTGAATGCTGTAGGAAGTTATGGTGAAAATGGTATTTTAACTCTCTTTAGGCTCATAAAAACTTAAGTACTAGAAGACATCCTATAGCTGTACTAAATCTCAAACTGTATTATAAAATGGTAATGATCAAAATAATTTGGTCAATAGAGTGGTGGATCAATAGACTAGATTAGGTACATATTAAATTATAGTAAATGACCATAGCAATCTAGTATATGAAAAAAATAAAGATCTAAGCTTTTCGATCAAAAACTCATTATTTGATTAAAATTGCTGGGAAAACTGAAAACAGTATGGCAGAAACCATGTATAGACCAACATCTCACACTATATACCAAGATCAAGTCAAAATGGGCACATGATTTACAAATAAGAGGTCATATACAAGCAAATTAGGAAGATGGAACAGTTTATTTGTCAGATCTATGGATAAGAGAAGAATTTAAGACAAAAGAAAATACAGAGAGCACTACAAAATGTAAAACAGATCATTTTGATTATATGAAAAGAAAGTTTTTGTACAAACAAAACCAGTGTAGCCAAAATTAAAAGGAAGGCAGAAAATTGGAAGAAAAAAAATTTGCAACAAGTCTCTGATGAAGGTTTCATTTTTCAAATACATAGAGATATGAGTCAAATTTATAAAAATACAAGTAATTTCCCAATTGATAAATGGTCAAAGGATATGTATGAACAGGCAGTTTTCAGACAAATCAAAACTAGCAATAATAATATTTTAAAATGCTGTAAATCACTATTGACTAGAGAAATGCAAGTTAAAACAACTCTGAGATACCACCTATCATATTGGTTAATATGACAAAAAAAGGAAAAGGATAAATTTTGGAGGGGATAATGGGGAAATAATATACTGTTGGGAGAGAAGTGAAATGGTCCAGCCATTTGCAAGAGCAATTTGGAACTACACCCCAAGGCCTATACCCTTTGATGCAGCAATACCACTCCTAGGTATGTACCCCCCAAATGATGAGATGAATAGGATAAGAGCATACATATACAAAAACATTAATAGCAACTTTTTTGTGTTGGCAAAGATTCATAA